>JASUUL010000003.1:0-134442 GCA_030449875.1 Aegle marmelos
GGCGTCGGCGAAGGGCAGGCGCTTCTGGCCTCCGGCCCGCGCGGGTCGTGGCCGGAGTGCGACCACGTCGATCGTGCCGTCGGCCAGCGCGGGCGCGGGCGCGCCGGTCCGCCTCGTCGCGCAGCGGCGGCGAGGCGCGCGAAGGTGCGGAAGTCGCTCATCGCATTGTCGGAGAGGCAGCAGGTGCGCGGGCGTGATGCCGCAGGTCACCGCGACGCCGCGGCGCTTGGCGGCGCGGACGAGGTCGAAACCGGCGGCGGTGGTGACCTGGCGCAGGTGGAGGCGGGCGCCGGTCTCCTCCGCCAGCATCAGGTCGCGCGCGATCGCGAGCGGCTCGGCGAGCGCGGGCGCGGAGGGCAGTCCGAGGCGGGTGGCGGTCTCGCCGTCGGTGGCGACGGCGTCGGCGGTGAGCCCCTCGTCCTCGGCGTGGACGATGACGGTGAGGTCGAGATCGCGCGCGTAGGAGAGGACGCGGCGCATCACCCCGGTATCGGCGACGCGGGCGCGCCCGGTGGCGACGGCGCGCGCACCGGCGGAGGTGCAGATCGCCATCTCCGCCAGGTCGCGCCCGGCGAGCCGCGGTGGCGGCGGCGAGGGGTGGATCCACAGGTCGGGCTTGCCGATCAGGCTGGCGCGCTGACGATGCCGGGCTCGTCGAGCGGCGGGGCGACTGGTCGGGCATCAGCCCGACGCGGACGATGCCGCCCGCGCGAAAGGCGGCGCGGTCGATCGCGAAGACGCCCCAGGTCGACGAGCGCGGGCGCCAGCGAGGCGGCCGCGGCAGTCGACGATGACGGGCCGTCGGCGTCATCGGCGCGCTCCACCCGAAGCGGAGGGGCGGCGCGGACCGCGCCGCCCTTCCGCACCCCAGCGAAAGCCAGTCGCCGGGCTCGCCCAGCACGTTCGGCGAGCGACCAGCCGCGCGTTGGCGGGCAGAGGGTCATGCCCAGCCCTCTACGCCACGCGCGCGGCGGGTCAGCACGTCGAGGCACGCCATGCGCACCGCCACGCCCATCGCCACCTGCTCGGTGATCGCGGAGCTGGGATGGTCGGCGACGTCGAATCGATCTCGACGCCGCGGTTCATCGGCCCGGGGTGCATCACCAGCGCGTCGGGCGCGGCGAGGCCGAGCTTCTCGGCGTCGAGCCCGTAGCGAAAGGCGGAACTTCACGCGGAGGGCACGAAGGAGCCGTTCATGCGCTCGCGCTGGAGGCGCAGCATCATCACGATGTCGCGCCGTCCAGCCCGCGTCGATGTCGGTGAAGACCTCGACGCCGAAGCGCTCGATGCCGGTCGGGAGCAGCGTCGAGGGTCCGATCACCCTGACCCGCGCGCCGAGCGCCTGCAGCAGGATGATGTTCGAGCGCGCCACGCGCGAGTGGAGGACGTCGCCGCAGATCGCGACCTGTAGGCCCTCGATCCGGCCCTTGTTGCGGCGGATCGTCAGCGCGTCGAGCAGCGCCTGCGTCGGGTGCTCGTGCGCGCCGTCGCCCGCGTTGACGACCGAGCAATCGACCTTGCGGGCCAGCAGGTGCACCGCGCCCGCCGCGTGATGGCGCACCACGATGATGTCCGGATGCATCGCGTTGAGCGTCGCGGCCGTGTCGATCAGCGTCTCGCCCTTCTTCACCGAGCTCTGCGCGGCGTGCATGTTGACGACGTCGGCGCCGAGCCGCTTGCCCGCGATCTCGAAGCTGAGCAGCGTGCGGGTCGAGTTCTCGAAGAAGGCGGCGTGGTTGTCGATGCGGCGTGGCGCGCTTGGCGCGGCTCATGTCCTGGGCGATCATCGCGCGCTCGGCGGCGACGGTGGACCAGCGCTCGTCCCACAGCAGCACCGCGGCCGAGGTCGGCGACGTTCCTCGCGAAGGCGCGGCTCGGGAGCGCGGGCCTCCGTCGACCGTCGAGGTTGAGGGGAGGCCGACGACGAGGCCGCGCAGCCTGCTGCTGCGCGCGATGGCGGCGAGCGCGGCCTTGTCGGCGGTGAACTTCGTGCGGCGGACGAGCGGTGGCGGGCTGGCAAAGCTCCAGCCCGCGTCGCAGAGCGCGGTGCCGATCGTCTTCGTGCCGACGTCGAGGCCGAGCGAGGCGAGCCGCCGTCGGCGGCCGCGCGGAACTCGGCGCGGCGCAGCACCAGCGTGATCACCGCCCGAACGCCGCCACGCCGAACTGCCGCGTCCGGCGTGCCGCGTCGGCGCGGACGTTGGCCCAGAACAGGCTGTAGTCGTACACGTGATAGTTGTTGCCGGGCAGCGTGTAGGGTCCGACCTCCGGTGCCTCGCCGATCAGCATCGAAGCCGGCGCCGCGCAGCGCGCCGGACCCGGCCGGCCCGGCGATCGCGGCGGTCGCGAGGTCGGCGACGGGTACCAGCGTGCCGAGTTGGCCGATCGGCCGGCGGCGCCGCCGGGCGTGCCGGTCGACATCGGGTTGGTGCAGACGATCGGCGTGCCCGGCGCTCGCCAACGCCGTCGAAGCCGGTGGTGGCGTCGAAGGTGTCGAGCCGATCAGCGACGGGTCGGCGGGAAGTTCGGCGAAGCTCTGCCACGACAGGAGGCAGCCCGCCTGATCGTCAGGGCGCGTGCACTCGGGCAGGCCCATCCGCGGCAGGTTGGTGGTGCGCGAGATCGGCCAGCCGACGACGTAGGCGGCGACGATGCGGCGCGCGGGCGGATCGCGCGCCACGCGCGCACGCGACGGCCCGACCTTTCGCCATGGCGTCGCGCAGCAGCCGGGTGAGGTGGAGCGCGCCCTGGCTGTGCCCGGCGAGGATGATCGGGCGGTTGGGGACGACCTGGCGCAGGAACGCGTCGAACGCGGCGGCGACGTCGCGATAGGCGAGGTCAGCGCGCGCTCGGCATCGGCGCGCTGGTCAGAACGCGCCGAACGTCGCCTGACGATAGCGGGGCGACCAGATCTCCCCCGCTTCGTTGAACGCGCTCGCCTGGCCGCGCAGGAACAGCGCGGCACGATCGTTCGGCCTCCGCGGTCGTCGAGCGGGCGCGTTCCAGTGGTCGCGGCTGACGTAGGAGGTCAGGGGATGGACGAAGAACACCGCCGCCGCCGCCGCGGCGCGGGCGCGGCGCGTAGCCGGCGGCGTCCAGAGCGCGGGATTGCCCGGCGATGTCCGGGCCGGCCAGCCATTCTCGCTTCGCCGCGGTCGTCGTAGGCGCTGGTGGCGACGGCGGCTGCGCGGCGAACGCCTGCGGGGCTGGCACCAGCGATGCGCGGATCAGCTGGTTGCCGAGAGGCGGTAGGCGAAGGCGCCCGGCGATCGTCGCGAGCGCGACCAGCGACGAGCCACGACGTAGAGGAACTTGCGCGCCGGACCCGAGAACGCGTGCTCCGGCGGCCGACGTGGTTGCAATCGGGCGCGCGCAACGCGCGCGCCTCGCGCCGTTGCCGTTGCGCCGCGATGCTAGCCGCGACCGCCATGTCCGTCGACACCGCCACCGTGAAGAAGTTCGTCGCGCGCCTCGCGCGCATCGCGATCACCGAGGACGCCGCGCGCTCGCGCCCGAGCTCAACAACATCCTCGGCTGGATCGAGCAGCTGGGCGAGGTCGACACCGCGGCGTCGAGCCGATGACCGCGGTGATCAACCACCTGCGGCTGCGCGACGACGTGGTGAACGCCGACCCGCTGACCGGCGGGCATCCGCGACAGCTGATGCGCGAACGCGCCGCAGGCTGCTTTCGAGCACGGTTTCTTCACCGTGCCCAAGGTGATCGAATGAGCCGCCGGCGCCGTCGCCTCAGCGCAGGCCGCATCCCGGTTCTCGAGCGCGCCCTGAGCGACCCCGGAGCGAACCGGGGTGACAGGTCAATTCTGATGACGATCGCATGAGGCGACCTCACCGACCTCGGCATCGCCGGACGGCGCGACGGCTTCCGCGCCGGCGCCTTCCGCGCGACGCCGAGCTCGCCGCGTCGAGCCGCGCGCCGGGCGCTCAACGCGTTCCTGGCGGTCGAAACGCCCGACCACGCGCTCGCCGGCCGACGCCGCCGATGCGGGGCGCGCGGCGGGCGAGGCGGAAGCCGCTGGAGGGCCTGCCGCTCGGCATCAAGGACCTGTTCTGCACCAAGGGCGTCCACGCAGGCCGGCAGCCACATCCTGGACGGGTTCGAGCCGCGACCTACGAATCGACCGTGTCGCAGAACCTCTGGGCGACGGGGCCGTGATGTTGGGCAAGCTCAACCTCGACGAGTTCGCGATGGGCTCCTCGAACGAGACCTCGGCCTTCGGGAACGTGATCTCGCCGTGGCGCCGCAACGGTTCGGAGACGCCGATCGTCCCCGGCGGCTCCTCGGGTGGCTCGGCGGCGGCGGTGGCGGCGCGGCTGTGCCTGGGCGCGACCGCGACCGACACCGGCGGTTCGATCCGCCAGCCCGCCGCGTTCACCGGCACGGTCGGGATCAAGCCGACTTACGGGCGCTGCTCGCGCTGGGGCATCGTCGCCTTCGCCTCCTCGCTCGATCAGGCCGGGCCGATCGCGCGCACGGTGCGCGACGCGGCGATCCTGCTGACCTCGATGAGCGGGCACGATCCGCGCGACACGACCTCGGCCGACCGGCCCGTGCCGGACTTCGAGGCGGCGGTGCCGCGAGGGGTGAAAGGCCTGACCATCGGCATCCCGCGCGAGTACCGCGTGGACGGGATGTCGGGCGAAATCCAGCGGCTGTGGGACCAGGGCGCGGCATGGCTGAAGGCGGCCGGCGCGAGCCTCACGGACATCTCGCTGCCGCACACCAAGTACGCGCTGCCGGCCTACTACATCGTCGCCCCGGCCGAGGCCTCCTCGAACCTCGCCCGCTACGACGGCGTGCGCTACGGCCTGCGCGTACCGGCGCGCGACATCGTCGGGATGTACGAGGGCACCCGCGCCGCCGGCTTCGGCCGCGAGGTGAAGCGGCGCGTCATGATCGGCACCTACGTGCTCTCGGCGGGCTACTACGACGCCTACTACGTCCGGGCGCAGCGCATCCGCACGCTGATCAAGCGCGACTTCGAGGCGGCCTTCGGGACGGCGTGCGACCTGCTGCTGACCCCGACGCGCCGTCGGCGGCGCCTTCGCGCTGGGCGAGAAATCGGCCGATCCGTCGAAGATGTACCTCAACGACGTGTTCACCGTGCCCGTCGTCGCTCGGCCGGGCTGCCGGCGATGAGCGTGCCGGCCGGCGCTGTTCGAGCAGGGAAACGTGCTCGCCGGGCTGGCGATCGAGGAGCGCGCGGGGTTCCGGCGCGGCCGGCGTGGTGGCCGACGAAGTGGTGGTGAGGCCGTCACTGGAGAAGCGGCCGTCCCGTCGCCCACCGACTGCCCGACATGACCAGCAATTGCGCGCCGTCATCGACGACGCTCGACGCGAGGCGCTGGGCTTCGTTCGCTTCGAGCGCCCAGCTCGACTGCATCCGATCGCGCCGCCGAGATCGCCCACGCGGCGGCATCCCGGCGAACGTGCCGAGTCGCGTCGCGGATCGGTCGATTCGAACGCCAGGGCGAACGGGCCGCGCGCGGGCTCCGATGCCTCGACCCGGCGACTCTACGGCCGGATCCCGTCGCGCGATCGTCGTCGTCGACCTCGTCGCGGACGGAGGTGCCTCGGCTACGCGACGGTGGGCGTGATGGCAGGACGACGGCTCAAGCGCGGGCGCTCGCGGATCGGGCGGCGACTGCCGGGGCGCATGTCTCCTGGCGGAGGTCCGATCGTCCGCGCCGCGCCGCGCGACGACCTCGAGGCGCGCAGCGACGCGGTCGAACGCGTCGATCGGCGATCGCCGCCGCGAGCCTTCGCCGCGCTGGTATCGCGCGCGCGGCCTCGCGGCGGCGTTCGACGCGGCGACCTCGGCGGCGATCGCGCCGCTCGCGCGGCGTCTTCGACCCGTGACGCGTCGCTCGAACGTTCCCGATCAGAAACGCATCCATGCGAGCGCCGCATCGCTCGGCCGAGACCGGCGGGCCAGGTCGTGATCGACCCTGGCGTTCGATCACGCGCGGCTGTTCTCGGCGCGGCGACGGCGGTTCCGGGTCGCGCGTCCGACGCCAGGTGTCGCTGGTCGCGGGCGATGCGGGGTCCTGCCGGTGCCCAGGATGCCGTGCATCCGCCGGGCGGGCGCACCGGCATGGCGATTCGACGCCGCGATCAACCGCTGGTCGCGGTTCGGCGCAAGATTGGTATTTCGACGCCGACCTGCCGAGGGCACGACCAGATCAGCCTTCTGGTCCCACCGCTGGTCGGCGAGCCGATCTGGACGTCGACATCCGACGAAGAACCTGGGCGCGGTCAAGCGGATCGGCATCGAGTCGCATCCGACGTCGAGCAGGACGCGGGCAAGCGATCGACCAGCATCCGGCTTCGACGTCGTGGCGACCGTTCTCGCGTCGCGCTGATGGGGATGGTCGCCGGCCCGCATGCGCTCCCGGCGGAGGCCGGGCGTACCGATCCAAGCTCGACGAGTTCCTGCGCTACGTCGGTCGTGCGACGGCAACATGGACCGAATCGATCGCCCGTGAACGGCCGGCGCGGCCCGGGACGATCTGGACGTTCACGCGAACGTCAACTCCGGTCCGCAATCGTCATGCAGGCGATCGAGCACGAGGCGAAGCGCGGTGGCGGTGATCGAACGCCGGCGGCTTTCCGATCGCCGGACGCGCCATTTCAACCTCGACTCGGCGCCACGCGTCGATGCGTCAAGGACGACGCCACGACCGAAGCGATCCCGACCTTCGCATCATCGAGCTGGACCGGCGATTGGGAGATCGTCGTCGGCATGGAGGTGCACGCGCAGGTGCTTTCCGAGGCCAAGCTGTTCTCCGGCGCGTCCACCACCTTCGGCGCCGAGCCGAACGCGAACGTCAGCCTCGTCGACGCCGCGATGCCCGGCATGCTCCCGGTGATCAACAACTGGAGTGCGCCAGGCGTGCGCACGGGCTGGCGATCGGGCGCGATCAACCGCTCGGTGTTCGACCGCAAGAACTACTTCTATCCCGACCTGCCGCAGGGCTACCAGATCTCGCAGTACAAGGACCCGATCGTCGGCGAGGGCGAGGTTCTGGTCGATCTGGCCGACGGGGCCTCGATCACGGTGGGCATCGAGCGGCTGCACCTGGAGCAGGACGCGGGCAAGTCGCTGCACGACCAGGATCCCGAGCGCAGCTTCGTCGACCTCAACCGCTCGGGCGTCGCGCTGATGGAGATCGTCTCGCGGCCCGACCTGCGCTCCTCGGAGGAGGCCAGGGCCTACGTGACCAAGCTGCGCACGATCCTGCGCTACCTCGGCACCTGCGACGGCGACATGGAGAAGGGGAGCCTGCGCGCCGACGTCAACGTCTCGGTGCGCCGCCCCGGCGACCCGCTCGGCACGCGCTGCGAGATCAAGAACGTCAACTCGATCCGCTTCATCGGGCAGGCCATCGAAACGGAAGCGCGCCGCCAGATCGCGATCCTGGAGGACGGCGGCGCGATCGATCAGGAGACGCGCCTGTTCGACCCGAACGGCTCGTGGGGCGACGCGCTCGATGCGCTCCAAGGAGGACGCGCACGACTACCGCTACTTCCCCGATCCCGACCTGCTGCCGCTGGAGTTCGACTGGCGCATGTCGACGCGCCGCTCGAGCCTGCGCCGAGCTGCCTGACGCCAAGCGCGCGCGAACGAGAAGGCGGGGTCACGATCGGCGCGCCCTTACTGCAATGCTCGTCGACGGTGCTGACCGCGATGCGAGTGCCGAGCCTGGCGCGCGCCGACTACTTCGAGGCGGCTGCTGCGGCCCGTCCGGCGCGACGGCGGCGGCGGCGAACTGGGTGATCGGCGCTGTTCGGCGCGCTCAACCGGCTGGGCGGGAGATGATCGCAGTCGCCGGTTTCGCCGGGAACCAGGCGGCGGATCATCGTGTTGGCGCTGGTGGCGACGGCACGGCTGTCAGGGCAGCCTCGCCAGGACCGCAGGTGTTCTGAGGCGATGCTCGAGACCAGAAGGCGAGCGGCGGGCGTGATCGTCGAGGAGCGCGGGCTGAAGCAGACCAGCGACTGTTTCGGCGCGATCGAGTCGGCGGTGGTCGACCCGATGAACCCGCTCGCCAAGCTGCCGACGAAGAAGGACCGGTTCGACTGGACGCTGGCGCGGGGCCACGCGGCGTCGAAGTGGCGCGTGGCTGTTCGGCTGTTCTGACACCAAGGACGCTGGATGGCCCGAAGGTGGCGCAGCTGCTGATGGCGGGCTGTTCGGCGCAACATGCCGGCGGCATCAACGCGGCGCTGGTCGACCTGAAGAAGGCGACCTGGTCTGGTTCAACGTCGATCCCGGATCGGGCGGCGACCCGCGCACCGACGAGGGCGCGACCAAGCGTTCATCCGCCAGCTGCTGGCGTTCCCGGCCAAGGCGGCGGGCGCACCAGAAGGCGCGGCGAAGGTCGCGGCGAAGTGATCCGCGCGCAGCGCTGCTGGCGGGCGCGCTGGCCGCGGCCGCCTCAGTCGGCGCTGCAGCAAGGCGGCGCGGCGACGCCGGCCGGAAGCGCCGCGACGCCGGTGGCGGCGACCTACACCCGCGCGACAAGGACGAGCAGGGCCTGTGGATGGCTGGTGGACGAGGCGCTGGGCGGGGGCGAAGGCGTCCACTTCCACGATCCGCGACCCGGCGCTGAACGATGGATCATGGCGCGGCGTGTTCGACCGCACGGTGGGGGACGCGGCGTGCGCGGGCGTGCGCATCTACCTGCTGACGCACGCCTTCTTCAACGCCGGCATGATGCCGAACGGCGTGATGGTCCGATAGTGAACACCGGGCCGCTACCAGGATGCGCAGCGATGGCGAGGCCGCGGTGCTGGGGCACGAGTACACGCACTTCGCGCAGCGCCACTCGCTGCCGCCGACCGCCAAGCGAATCAAGGCCAAGGCCAACGCGATGGCGTGGCTGCCGATCCCGGTCGGCGGCTATGTCGCGGCGGCGGCGATGACCGCGATGCAGGTGGGCGTGAGCTCGGATCGGCCTTCGCCTTCTCGCGCGACGACGAATACATGGAGCGCGATGGTGCCGGGGGCTCGGGCAGGATCGAGTGCCAGCTGATGGCGAAGGCGGGCTTCAGCCGACCCGCCGAGAGGCACCGCGCGTGATGGGAGCAGCTGCGTGGTCAAGTTGCGCGCCGAGCAGGATGCGACCGCGCTCGAGCGCCAGCAGTGCGAGCCGCAAGAACAGGGGCAGGCTGTTCTCCACCCACCCGCCGACCGCCGAACGGGTCGAGAACCTGCGCGCGCTGGCGAGGGCAGCCCGCCGCCGCGTCGATGGACCGGGCGGCGGCCTACGCGCCGGCGCTGGCCCGTGGTGGCCGCAGCTGGTGGACGACCAGGTGAAGCTGAACGATTTCGGCGCGACCGACTTCCTGATCGCCAGGCTGGCGGAGGACGGCTGGACGCCCGCCTGCTCTACGCGCGCGGCGAGCCTACCGCGCGCGCAGGAACCGCCGACTTCGATCGGCGGCCGGACCGCCAGGCGGTGGGATCGCCGGAGGCGCCGGCGGAGGCGTGGCGCGGGCTGCCGGCTGGAGCGGGGCTGCGCGCGGGCCCGGGCGAGGAGGAAGGGCGTCGCACTGAAGACCTACCTGGCGAAGAAGCCGGAGGCGGGCGACCGCAGATGATGACGATGCTGTCGGGGAGGATGATGAGGGTTCTGAGGATCGTCGCGCGTTGGCGGCGCTGATCGCAAGCGGCGGCGCTGGGCAGGCGTACAAGCTGGTGAAGCAGGGCGCGGTGACCGCGGTCGCCAAGTCGCCGATGACGGTGCAGCCGGCGATCGACTGGAACCGGCAGGCGAGCCAGCGGCGGGCCGCAATGCGGAGCGCTGGACGCTGGACGGCTGTCGCTGAACGAAGTGCGCTACGGCGGGATCGCCGACGGGCGACGCTGTTCAAAGGAGGTCGACAAGAAGGACAAGCCGCTGCCGCGCTTCGCCGGACGATGCTGGCGCCGGACGTGGGGCAGCTGTTCGAGCAGGCTATCGCCTGGCGGGCGGATCGTCGCTGTTCCAGATCGACGGATCGCGCCGGCGCGGTTCGCGGGCGGTGCCGATCGCCTACAGCTTCACGCTGTCAGAACGACGAGTGGCCGCCGCGGCGAGGCAGACGGGCGGTGATCGGGGCAAGCTGTACCTGATCGCGTACGAGGCGCCGGCGATCCATTACTTCGACCGCAACCTGGCGGCGCGCGCTGGTCGGCACGGCGAAGGTGCCGGGTCCCTCGGTAAAGGTAGGCTAGGGCGAAGCGCTATTCAGGCATCGATCAACCCCGCCGGGGCGTGGCCGCACCGGACCTGGTCTGGGTGGTCGACGGATGCGCAACCTGCGTTTGGCTATCCTCCCCTCCGCGCCTATCGAACTTGCCGCCACCTCCCCTTGGCGGGGAGGATCGAAGCAGATCGACGTCGCACGCCTGTCACGGAGTGGAAAGCACTCACCCTTCCGCGCCTTCGGCGCCCTCTGGCCCGAGCGGGAGCGGGGCGGAGAGCGGTCGGTTCCCGCTACTGCGCGGTCAGGTCCTGGTTCTTGACCTCGCCGCCGGTCGCCGGCGACGCCCGTCGGGCCGGTCCGGGTCATCGGTCGGGTTCCGGGTCGCCGCCCTCGCCGCGCTCCACCGCGTCGGCTGCGCGACTGACCGCCTGCTCGATGTCGGTGCGCGCATCGTCGTCCGCTCGGCGGGGCGCTGTCGGGTCGGTGCCCGCGTGGTATCTCCGGCAGGCTGTCTGGGCCGTGGTCGCCGCGTGGTCGGTCATCGCTCAGTTCTCCGCCGGCTGTTGCGTGCCGGATCGCCGGCGGGGTGCCGGGGAGGGCTGGTCGATGTCGGGCCGGGGGCGCGATCTCGGCGGGGGCTGTCGGGCTGGACCGGCTGGGTCGGCTGCACGGGCTCTCTGCGGGGGCTGGGTGGCCATGGTCTCTCCTGGTAAGGGGCGTCAACTCGCGCCGCGCCGCGGACGCGCGCCGCTTGCCGGACGTCGCACGCGGCTGGTATAGGACGCGCGCCCCGGCGGTGTCCGATCGTGCGGGCGTGGCGGAACTGGTAGACGCGCCGGATTTAGGTTCCGGTATCGAGAGATGTGGGGGTTCGAGTCCCTTCGCCCGCACCAGACTCGCGCGCGCGCGGCGCCGCCAGCTCCTGTTTTTCCAGAGAAGGCTGACGATGCAGACTGTCGAGACGTTGAACGAGGGCTGAAGCGCGCCTACACGCTGACCATCACCGCCAAGGACATCGAGCGCCGGTCGACGCCGAGCTGAAGCGCGTGGCGCCGCAGGTGAAGATGCCCGGCTTCCGCCCCGGCAAGGTGCCCGCCAACCTGGTGCGCAAGATGCACGGCCCGGCGCTGACGCAGGACGCGCTGAACAGCTCGTGCAGGAGGGCGTGCAGTCGCTGATGAGGCGAGGGCAGCTGCGCCCGGCGATGCAGCCCTCGGTCGAGCTGGGCGACGGCTACGCCGACGGCGGGACGCCGAGGTGAGGTCGCGCTGGAGGTGCTGCCCGAGGTGCCCGCGCCGGCGATCGACGGGCTGAAGCTGGAGCGGCTGACCGTGCCGGTCGACGACGCGGCGTCGACGAGCAGCTGGCCTGAAGTTCGCCGCCAGCAAGAAGAGCTGGGACGACGCCGGCGACAAGGCGGCGGAGACCGGCGACCTCGTCACCATGGACTTCGTCGGCAAGACGGCCGACGGCGTCGCCTTCGAGGGCGGCACCGGCACCGACATGGGCGTCGAGCTCGGATCGGGCGGCTGATCCCCGGCTTCGAGGACCAGCTGGTCGGCGCCACGGCCGGCGACGAGCGCAGATCGCCGTCACCTTCCCGGAGGATTACCCGGCCAAGGAGCTGGCGGGCAGCGACGCGACGTTCGACCTGTCCATCAAGTCGGTGAAGACCGCCGGTGAGAGCGCGATCGACGAGGATCTGGCCAAGAACCTGGGGCTGGAGAGCCTGGAGCAGCTCAAGGGCCTCGTGAAGGGGCAGATTGAGCAGGAGCTCGCCGGCCTGACCCGCACCCACATGAAGCGCAAGCTGCTCGACCAGCTCGCCGCCGACCACGACTTCGAGGTGCCGCCGTCGATGGTGGAGGCGGAGTTCGACCAGATCTGGCGCCAGCTGGAGCATGAGGCGACGCACGAGGCCGACCCCGACAAGGCGCTGGCCGAGATGGAGGCCGAGCGCGACGACTATCGCAAGATCGCCGAGCGCCGCGTGCGGCTGGGCCTGCTGCTGTCGAGATCGGCCAGGCGAACGGCGTCGAGGTGAGCCAGCAGGAGATGAACCGCCTGATCGCCCAGGCGGCGCAGCAGTACGGCCCGGAGGATCGCCAGCGCTTCATCCAGTACGTGCAGCAGGATCCGATGGCGGCGGCCCAGCTGCGCGCGCCGCTGTACGAGGACAAGGTGGTCGACTTCCTGTTCGACAAGGCGACGGTGACCGAGCGCGAGACCACGCGCGAGGAGCTGGAGGCCGCGATCGAGAGCGAGGACGGCTTCGCGACCGGCACCCACGTCCACGACCACGACGACCATGACCACGACCATGCCGGGCCACGACCATCGGACCATGACCGGACACGACCATGCTGAGGCGACCGACGCCCGGACGGGCACGACCTCGGGCGAGGCGACGAGGCCGCGGCGGAAGGTCGAGGCCGCCCCGGCGCCGGCCGCGCGCCAAGAAGGTCGCGGCCCGCGGCCGAAGAAGAAGCCGCGCGCCAAGAAGGCGAAGCCCGCCGGCGAAGGGCGCGCCGACGCCAGGTGCGTCGAGAAGGGGCGCGTGCGCGTCGCCTGATCCCCGCGAGGAGGCCGAGGGGCCGTCGCCGCGCCGGGCGCGCCGCCAAAGCCGCGCGCGCGCGGAGGTCCGCACCGAGGCGGCAGCAGGGCAAGGGCGCGCGCCGCATGTTCGCGGCGTGGACGCCGACGTGTACGATGGCGGACGGCGACGCGACGAAGAAGGGCGCGCTGGTCGCCAAGCTGGCCGAGCGAAGAAGCCGCGCGCCGAACCGCCGCGCGTGCTGGGCAAGGCCGACGGGCTGCTGGCGCGGCCGCTTCACCGACCGGCCGTCTTCTCGCGCCGCTTCGTGCGCAGGCGTCGGTCGGCTTCGAGGATCGACGGAGTGACGGAGCGATGCCGACGGCCGAGCCGACGATCGCCGGTGCTGCTGCCCTGCTACAACGAGGAGGCGGCGATCGCGCAGACGGTGGCTGGAGCGGCCGTTCCGCGCGGCGCTGCCGGGCGCGACGCATCTACGTCTACGACAACAACAGCGCGCGACCGCACGCGCCGACCGCGTCCGCGGCGCGGCGGCGCGATCGCGGCGCGCCGAGCGGATCCAGGGCAAGGGGCGCGGTGGTGCGGCGGATGTTCGCCGACGTCGACGCCGACATCTACGTCATGGCCGACGGCGACGCGACCTACGACGCGGCGTCCGCCGCCGCCGCTGCGTGAGCGCGCGCTGGTCGACGAGCAGCTCGACATGGTGGTCGGCGCGCGGCGAGGGTCCGCAGCACGACGGTCGCGCCGAGCGCGTACCGCCGCGGCCACGTGCTCGGCAACCGCATGATGACGGGCATCCTCGCGCGGCTCTTCGGGCGCAGTTTCTCCGACATCTTCTCCGGCTACCGCGTGTTCTCGCGCCGGTTCGTGAAGAGCTTCCCCGTCCTGTCGGTCGGGTTCGAGATCGAGACCGGAGATGAGCGTCCACGCGCTGGAGCTGCGGATGCCGACCGCGGAGGTGGAGACCGCCTATGCCGCGCGGCCGGAGGGTCGCTCCTCGAAGGAGGATCACCTATAGCGACGGCTGGCGCATCCTGCGCACCATCGCCACGCTGTATCGCTTCGAGCGGCCGCTGTGGTTCTTCGGCGGGATCGCGGGGCGCGCGCTGGCGCGCTCGCTGGTGATCCTCGCCGCGCCGCTGGCGTGACCTACGCGAGACCGGGCTGGTGCCGCGCGCTGCCGACCGCGATCCTGGCGACCGGCCTCGTCATCCTGCGCCGCGCTGAGCTTCTTCGCCGGGCTGATCCTCGACACGGTGGTGCGCGGGCGGCGCGAGGTGCTCGGCGGCTCTGGCCTACCGGCCAGCACCCCGCGCCGGGGCTTGAAGCGCCCGCGGCGGACCGCGCGCGATGTTGGCCCTCCGGCCTCCAGCGCATCAGCGAGTTCCCCATGCACAATCCGTTCGAGACCGGCGACTTCGCGGGCAAGCTGGCGTCGCGCCGTGTCACGGTCACCCGGTTTGGGCCGACCCGACGACATCGCCGGCCTCGTCCCGATGGTGGTCGAGCAGTCGAGCCGCGGCGAGCGCGCCTTCGACATCTACTCCCGCCTGCTGCGCGAGCGGATCGTGTTCGTGACCGGCGGGGTGGAGGACGGCATGGCCAGCCTCATCGTCGCGCAGCTGCTCTTCCTCGAGGCCGAGAACCCGAAGAAGGAGATCTCCTTCTACATCAACTCGCCCGGCGGCGTGGTGACCTCGGGCCTGTCGATCTACGACACGATGCAGTTCATCCGCCCGCGCGTCGGCACGGTGTGCATCGGCCAGGCGGCGTCGATGGGCAGCTTCCTGCTGGCGCCGGCGAGCCGGGGATGCGCGTCGCGCTGACCAACGCCGCATCCTGATCCACCAGCCGTCGGGCGGCGCGCAGGGCATGGCGCGGACATCGAGATCCAGGCGCGCGAGATCCTGCGCATGCGCCACTTCCGGATGAACTCGCTCTACGCCAAGTACACCGGCAAGCCGCTCGAGGAGATCGAGCGGCGATGGACCGCGACAACTTCATGACGGCCGAGGCCGCCAAGGAGTTCGGCCTGATCGACGAGGTGTTCGACAAGCGCCCGGTGCCGGCCGAGGACGTGGCGGCGGCGGCCTGATGCGCCGGCGCCGGCGGCGACGCCGCGCGGGTTTCTTGGCTTATTGTGATTTGCGTACCGGGCCGGCGTTACCCGGCCCGGCCCCGAGCGCGTGGGCGGGGCCGGCCCCTTCCGCGGCCGAGGAACCGAATGACGAAGCTGAGCGGCAGCGATTCGAAGAACACGCTCTACTGCTCGTTCTGCGGCAAGAGCCAGCACGAGGTCCGCAAGCTGATCGCCGGGCCGACGGTGTTCATCTGCGACGAATGCGTCGAGCTGTGCATGGACATCATCCGCGAGGAGACCAAGGCCGCCCTCGTCAGCAAGAAGGACGGGGGCGTGCCCACGCCGCAGGAGATCTGCGACGTGCTGGATGACTATGTCATCGGCCAGAAGCAGGCCAAGCGCGTGCTGTCGGTGGCGGTCCACAACCACTACAAGCGGCTGAACCATGGCGCCAAGGGCGCGGACGTTGAGCTGGCCAAGTCGAACATCATGCTGATCGGGCCGACCGGTTCGGGCAAGACGCTGCTCGCGCAGACGCTCGCCCGCATCCTCGACGTGCCGTTCACCATGGCGGACGCGACGACGCTCACCGAGGCCGGCTACGTCGGCGAGGACGTCGAGAACATCATCCTGAAGTTGCTCCAAGCCTCCGACTACAACGTCGAGCGGGCGCAGCGCGGCATCGTCTACATCGACGAGATCGACAAGATCAGCCGCAAGTCCGACAACCCCTCGATCACCCGCGACGTCTCGGGCGAGGGCGTGCAGCAGGCGCTCCTGAAGATCATGGAGGGCACCACCGCCAGCGTCCCGCCCCAAGGCGGAAGGAAGCACCCGCAGCAGGAGTTCCTGCAGGTCGACACCACGAACATCCTGTTCATCTGCGGCGGCGCCTTCTCGGGGCTCGAGAAGATCATCGGCGATCGTCTCCAGGGCAAGTCGATCGGCTTCGGCGCCTATGTCGCCTCGCCCGAGGAGAAGCGCACCGGCGAGGTGCTGCGCCAGACCGAGCCGGAGGATCTGCTCAAGTTCGGCCTGATCCCCGAGTTCGTCGGCCGCCTGCCGGTGATCGCGACGCTCGAGGATCTCGACGTGCCGGCATTGGTCAAGATCCTGGCCGAGCCCAAGAACGCGCTGGTGAAACAGTATCAGAAGCTGTTCGAGATGGAGGAGGTGAAGCTCGGCTTCACCGACGATGCGCTGGTCACGGTCGCCAAGAAGGCGATCGAGCGCAAGACCGGCGCGCGCGGCCTGCGCTCGATCCTGGAGACCATCCTGCTCGACACGATGTTCGACCTGCCCGGCATGGACGGGGTCGACGAGGTGATGATCGACAAGGACGTGGTGGAGGCCGCAAGGAGCCTGCCCGCGGCGGTGGCGCGTTCCGCGGGTAGCGCCGACGGGAACCTTATGCCGGTTCGGCCGGTTCCCGAGGAGCCCCCTCGTCGAGACCGGAAGGACGAAGCGTTGGCGCTGGGCGAATACCGCCGACGGCAGCGCGGCACCCGGCTGGGCGAAGCGCGCATTGCTGACGGCTGCTCCTGCGGACCTGGCGGATCCGCGCCGCTGCTGGTTCCCGGCTGCTGGGCATGCTGTTCCCGATCGCCGGCGTTGGCGAAGCTGGGGCCGCGGGCGTCGCGGTCGCGGCGGGGGATGCTGATCGGCAGCGTGCTGGCGGCGGTGCACCATGCCGAGGTCGTGGCGCACCGCGTCGGCGAGCCGTTCGGCACGCTGGTGCTGGCGGTAGCGGTGACGGTGATCGAGGTGTCGCTGATCGTCAGCCTGATGCTCTCCGACGCCGGCGACGCGTCCAGCCTGGCCCGCGACACGGTGTTCGCGGCGATCATGATCATCCTGAACTTCATCGTGGGCTGTGCCTGCTGGCTGCTGGTCGGCGGGCTGCGCCACGGCGAGCAGCGGTTCACGCTGCGGGGCGTCAGCGCGGCGCTGGCACGCTGGCCGCGATGGCGGTGCTGTCGCTGGTGCTGCCCAATTACGTCTCCAGCGCGCCGGGGCCGACCTACGCGCCGTCGCAGCTGGTGTTCGTCGCGTCGTGCTGCTGCTGCTCTACGGCACCTTCGTGCGTGCAGACGGTGCGCCACCGCGACTATTTCCTGCCCGCGGGCGACGACCTGCCGCCGACGCGCACGCGGAGCCGCCGCCGACCAACGCCGGCCTGGGCCGCCTTCGGCCCTGCTGGTGGCGCTGGTGGCGGTCGTGCTGCTCGCCAAGGAGCTGTCGCCCGACGCTGGAGGCGCGGTGCTGGCCGCCGGGCCTGCCGCTGGCGGTGGTGGGCGTGGCATCGCCGCGCTGGTGCTCGCGCCGGAGAGCCTCGCCGCGGTACCGCGCCGCGGCGCGACCGGCTCCAGACCAGCCTCAACCTGGCGCTGGGCTCGGCGCTGGCGACGATCGGGCTGACCATCCCGGCGGTCGCGGTCGTCGTCCTGCTGCTCGACCTGCCGCTGGCGCTGGGCCTAGGTCCCAAGTCGATCACGCTGCTGATCCTGTCGCTGTTCACCATCACGCTGTCGCTGGGGACCGGGCGGACCACGGTGCTGGGCGGGGCGGTGCACCTCGTCATTTTCGCCGCCTATCTGTTCGTGACGGTGGTGCCGTGACCGCTAGCGCGGCGCAGCGCGTGGCGGCGAGCCAGTCCGATTCCGCGCCGCCTGGAGCGCGCCGTAGGCGCCGCCTGCGTCCGGGATGGTCCTTGAACGGGCGGATCAGCGCGTCGACCGCGCCACGTCCGAGCGCCACAGTCCACGTGGCGCGCGCGGCTGAACAGGCCCAGCAGCCCGTCGCCGATCATGAACACCGCGGCCATCTCGGCGCTGCGCGCCCCATCGCCCAGCTGCGTGTTCGTCAGCGCCTGCTCGTCGCCTGCCTCGTCCTGCCACGCCTGAACTCCTCGATCGCCGTCGAGCGTCTCAACACGCGGGCGAGCGGATCGATCACCACGCGCCGCGCGGCGGGCACCGATCGTCGGCTCGCGCCCGTCCGCCATGGACGCGGCGCGCCGCCGTCCACCTCCACCTCGACCGGCATGGGGAAAGGGCCGCCCGCCTTCCAGCCGCCAGCGTCAGCCGGTCGCCGCGCGCTCCTCCACCAGTTCGGGCAGCGCCGCGCGGCGCAGGTAGGCGTCGAAGAACCAGCCGAGGTCGCGCCCGTGACCTGCGCCACGATCGCCTCGATACTCGCGCGTGGAGCCGAAGCGCGGCGCGAAGTTGCCGGGCGCGGGTCGGCGCGGCCGTAGACCGCCAGCCGCGTCACGTCCCAGAACGCCCGTCGCCGATCAGCCAGCGCAGCGTGTGGAGCATCCACGCGCCCTTGTAGTAGATGTCTGTCCCGGCGCCGCCCGAGCGCCGGCTCGTACACCTCCTCCTCGGTCGCGAGCGGCCGCGACGATCGGCGCCTTGTTGCGATGGTTGCGCTGTCCTGCATCATGGCGCGTAGCGCGCCTCGCCCTCGCGCCAGCGGCCGTAGAGCGGCTGCATGTAGCTGCCGTAGCCCTCGTGCAGCCAATAGTCGTCCCAGTCGGCGGCCGTCAGCTGGTTGCCGAACCACTCGTGCGCGAACTCGTGCTGGAACAGCCAGTCGAACCCCTCGCGCCTTGGCGTACCGTTGCCGTAGGCGTTGATCGTCTGGTGCTCCATGCCCTTGTGCGGCGTCTCGACCACGCCGACCTTCTCGTCGCCGAACGGGTAGGGGCCGACCGTCGCCTCGAAGAAGTCGAGCGTCGGCGCGAACTCGGCGAACAGCGCGCGGCCTCGCCTCGCTCGCCGGGCAGGTACCAGTAGAACATCGGGATGTCGTTGCCGAAGCGGCTGCGGTAGGCGCCGCAGCTCAGCGTACGGGCCGACGTTGAGCGCGAGCGCGTAGACGTTCGGGTGGCGCCGACGTTGTGCGTCCCGCGTGTCGACGCGCAGCCGCCAGGTGGACGGCGCCCAGCCCCGCCGGCACCGTGACGTGCAGGTCGCCTCCGCCGGCTCGCCCAGGAAAGTCGAGGCAACGCGCGCACATGATCGTGCCGCTCTTCGTCGGCCGCGCCGGCCAGCGCCAGGGGGCGGTGAAGTCGATCCGCGCGCTCGAGGAGCGCCAGCGCAGCGCCGCTGCTGCGACCGACCACATCCTGCGCTCGGCCACGCAGATCAACGCGGCGAGCGACGACGACCCGGCCACCGACGCGATCTACCTCACCATATAGTGGCGACATGCCGTGCCCGCGTTCGGCACGCTCAGACCGCCCCGTCCTCCAGCTGCTGAAGCTGCCCGACGGCACGGTGAAGGTGCTGGTCGAGGGGCATGGCCGCGCCAAGATCGCCTCGTCGAGTTCGACCCGCACCGGCGCCCGACGAGTTCTACGAGCCACCGCCGACGCTCTGACTCCCGACGATCTCGGCGACCGCGTCGAGGCCGAGGCGCTCGCCCGCTCGGTGATCTCCGAGTTCGAGAACTACGTGAAGCTCAACAAGAAGATCTCGCCCGAGGTCGAGACCGCGTGCAGCTCGGCAGATCGACGAGCCCGCCAAGCTCGCCGACGCGGTCGCCGCACCTCGCGAGGTCAAGATCGCCGACAAGCAGGCGCTGCTGGTCCCGACCGTCCCGCCAAGCGGCTGGAGATGGTGTTCGCGCTGATGGAGGGCGAGCTCGGCGTCCTTCAGGTCGAGAAGAAGATCAAGAGCCGCGTCAAGCGGCAGATGGAGAAGACCCAGCGCGAATATTATCTCAACGAGCAGCTGAAGGCGATCCAGCGCGAGCTGGGCAATGAGGGCGAGGAAGGCGAAGGCGACGAGATCGCCGAGCTGACGCAGAAGATCGCCACGCTCAAGCTCAGCAAGGAAGCGCGCACCAAGGCCACCGCCGAGCTCAAGAAGCTGAAGGGCATGGCGCCGATGAGCGCCGAGGCCACCGTGGTGCGCAACTACCTCGACGTGCTGCTCGGCCTGCCGTGGGGCAAGAAGTCGAAGCTGAAGAAGGACATCGCCGCGGCGCAGGCGGTCCTGGACGAGGACCATTACGCGCTGGAGAAGGTGAAGGACCGCATCGTCGAGTATCTCGCGGTGCAGGCGCGCACCAACAAGCTGAAGGGCCCGATCCTGTGCCTGGTCGGCCCGCCGGGCGTCGGCAAGACGTCGCTCGCTCGGCAAGTCGATCGCCAAGGCGACGGGCGCGAGTTCGTGCGCATGTCGCTCGGCGGCGTCCGCGACGAGGCCGAGATCCGCGGCCACCGGCGCACCTATATCGGCTCGCTGCCGGCAAGATCGTCAGTCGAACGCAAGAAGGCAAGACGTCAACCCGCTGTTCCTGCTCGACGAGATCGACAAGATGGGCATGGATTTCCGCGGCGACCCGTCGTCGGCGCTGCTCGAGGTGCTGGACCCGGCGCAGAACCACACGTTCCGCGACCACTACCTCGACCTCGACCTCGACCTGTCGGACGTGCTGTTCGTGACGACCGCGAACACGCTCAACATCCCCGCAGCCGCTGCTGGACCGGATGGAGATCATCCGGCTCGCCGGCTACACCGAGGACGAGAAGGCCGAGATCGCGAGCGGCACCTGATGCCAAGGCGGTCGGCGAGCACGGGCTGAAGGACGGCGAGTTCGATCGACGACCGACGGCCTGCTGCGCGCGCTGATCCAGCGCTACACGCGCGAGGCGGCGTGCGCACGCTGGAGCGCGAGATCGCCAAGCTCGCCGCAAGGCGCTGCGCCAGATCCTGGAGGGCAAGGTCAAGCGTCGAGGTCACGCCCGACAACCTCCCGAGTTCCTCGGCGTCCAGAAGTTCCGCCACGGCCTGCGAGACGATCAGGATCGGCGCGGTCACCGGCCTCGCCTGGACCGAGGTCGGCGGCGAGCTGCTGACGATCGAGGCGTGACGGTGCCCGGCAAGGGGCAAGTCAAGGTCACCGGGCAAGCTCGGCGACGTGATGAAGGAGTCGATCAGGCCGCCTTCTCCTTCGTCAAGGCGCGCGCGCCGAGCTTCGGCATCAAGCCGTCGCTGTTCCACCGCAAGGACATCCACATCCACCTGCCCGAGGGCGCCACGCCCAAGGACGGCCCGTCTGCGGGCATAGGCATGGTCACCGCGATCATCTCGACGCTGACGGGCATCCCGGTGCGCCGCGAGATCGCCATGACCGGCGAAGTCACGCTGCGCGGCCGCGTGCTGCCGATCGGCGGCCTCAAGGAGAAGCTGCTGGCGGCTCTGCGGGGCGGCATCCGCACCGTCTTCATCCCGCAGGAGAACGAGAAGGATCTGGCCGAGATCCCGGCGAACATGAAGCCGGGCTGAAGATCGTGCCCGGTCGCCCACGTCGACGAGGTGCTGCGCCTGGCGCTGACCGAGCCGCTGGAGGCGATCGACTGGACCGACGCGGACGAGCTCGCGCGCTGCCGCCGCCGGCGTCGCGCCGGCGGGCGACGGCGAACTGCACCACTGAGCGTCGTCGCCGCGGCGCGCCGGCGGCGGTTCGCGCGCGAACTGGTCGTTCGCGGCGGATTTCCGGTTTTGACGTCGGCGGGGGCTCCGCCTTTATGCGCGCGGCGCCGCCACCGCGCCCGCGATCCGCAGCGCGATCGGCTGGGGCAGGGGGGACAGAATGAACAAGCAGGAGCTGATCGCGACCGTGGCCGACACGTCCGGCCTGTCGCGGGGCGACGCGGTCAAGGCGGTGGAGGCGGTGTTCGACACCATCTCGGCCGCGCTGAAGAAGGGGGACGAGGTGCGGCTGGTCGGCTTCGGCACCTTCTCCGTGTCAAGCGCAAGGCGTCCACCGGGCGCAACCCGCGCACCGGCGAGCCGATGAGCATCAAGGCGTCGAGTCAGCCCAAGTTTAAGGCGGGCAAGACCACTGAAGGATTCGGTCAACTGAAGCCGCTGTCTCCGGGGCGCTGGACAGGCGGGCGGCGCCCCGTCTCGGCGCCTCCTCCCGCGATCCCGAAGGCCGGGCGCGTAGCTCAGCGGGAGAGCATTCGCTTGACACGCGAAGGGTCACAGGTTCGATCCCTGTCGCGCCCACCATCGGGCCCGTCGGTCGCAACGAGCACCGGCGGGCCCGGCCCCGTCGTTTTTGTCGCGACCGAACCTTTTCAGCATCCGCGTCAGCCTTTGCGTCGTCGCACGTCACGCGGACAGCGCGTCGCGCATGGATGCTGAAACGTCAGGTGATGACAAGGCCGTCTGGTCCCGTGGCGACGCGTCACCCGCCCCCGTCACCGAACCGTCCCCCTCCGTCACCGAAACGACCGCGAACCTCACGCGCCCGGTCACGCGCGCCGGCCTAGCTGCGCCCCCGATCGGCCGGTCGCGAACACCGTCGGTCGCCGGGCGGCCGACGTCCCGCCAACGATCCGACAGGGAGTTCAAAAACGATGCCAGCTTCGCGGCGAAGAGCCGACCCGCTGCCGCGGTCGGCACCGCCGCGCTCGCCCTGACCGGCGTGCGGCGGCGCCGACGACGTCGCCTCGCCGGGTGGCCCCACCGTCATCGTCAACCCGCCGGCGCCCGCGCCGACGCCCGCCCCGACGCCGACCCCCGGCGCGATCACCGCGGCGCAGTTCGCGCTCGCCACGACGGTGAACGGCGTCACGATCACCGCCGACGAGCAGCTGGCGATCGTCAACGCCGGCAGAACAACAACGTCAACGGCTTCGGCAACACGCTGAACGGCGTCTACCCGACCACGGCGGCGCACCTCGCTCGCGACCGCCAGCAACCCCAGACGTCGGCAACACCGGCTTCACCAGCGACCAGCTTCGTCGGCGCGCTCAGCGGGCCCAACGACAACTTCGTTCACGGCTGGACCTGCTCGCTCCGCGCGCGCCACCTTCCTCAACAGCGCGCCAACTGCTCGCGGTGCCCGCGGTCGGCACGCCGGCGGCGCGGCCGCGACCTGCCCGACCGGTACGATCGATGACGGCCTCGTCGCGACCTTCCGCGCCTGCCGCCTGCCGCTGGTCATCACCTCCAGCCTGACGCTGCCCAAGATTGCGGGTGTGTTCTACCGCTTCCGCGGCCAGACCGAGGTCGGCGTGCGACGTCGGCACGACCGGCGCCGACTCGGGCGTGACGCTGACCATCGCCGCCGGGCGTGACGCTGGTTCGCCGACGCAGTCGGATCGTCCAACGACCTGTTCCTGGTCAACCGCGGCAGCCGCATCAGCGCGGTCGGCACCGCCGACGCAGCCGATCATCTTCACCCGCGCAGCAGAACCTGACCGCCAACGGCGTCGGCGACGCATCGCCAGGGCAGTGGGGCGGCGTGATCCTGCTCGGCCGCGCGCCGACCGCGGTCTGCGCAGCCGGCACCGGCCCCAACAACGCGGCGGCACCAACCACCTGCCAGAACCAGCGATCGAGGGCGTGACCAACCGCTTCTACGGCGGGCCGAACGTCGCCGACAACTCGGCACGATGCAGTACGTCCAGATCCGCTACACCGGCATCGCCATCAGCGAGGGCAACGAGCTGCAGGGCCTGACGCTGGGCGGCACCGGGTCGGGCACCACGATCGACCACGTGCAGAGCCACAACTCGGCCGACGACGGCATCGAGATCTTCGGCGGCGCCACCAACCTCGCTACTTCGTGGTGACCGGCGCCGACGACGACGGGTTCGACATCGACAACGGCTATCGCGGCTTCATGCAGTTCATCATCGCGCGCAGAAGGCCAGCGGCGCCACCGCCGACTCGTTCGCGACCGAGATCGACTCGAACAACGGCCGAGGACCTGCTGCCGCGCACCTACGGCCGCTACGCCAACTTCACCTTCATCCAGACCGCCTCGCGCCCCGGCCGCGATCCGCCTGCGCGGCGGCGCGGACTTCGCCTTCGTCAACGGCATCGTCCGACGCCGCCGGCCAGCCTGCGTCAACATCGTCGCCGGCGAGGGGTCGGGCGCGCAACGACCGCACCGACGATCCGCGCGGCCAACGCCGCGAACCTGCAGGACGTGGGCCCGCCGGTGTTCAACTCGGTCTACTTCGCAGTGCCAGGGCCGCTGAGCCGCTCCGCCGAGCAGCCGGGCCCGATGCCGGGGCGGCGCCGTCGCCGCCGGACCCCGCCTTTTCCTCGATCCGGAACCCGTTCCATGCGCCAGCGCCCGCCTACGCCACGCTTCTCCTCTGACCGTCGTGCTGGTCGCCCCGCCCGCTCGCGCAGGTGGCGCCCGGCACCGGCGCGCCCGCCGCGTCGACGCCGACCGCCGGTGCCCGCCGCAGACCAGCACGCCCCACCGGCCGCCCGACCCAGGCGACGACGCCCGGCGAGCGCCGACCAGGCCGAGGCGCGGAGGAGGTGGAGGTCTCCGCGCCCGGCGTCGACGCGGGCAACGGGCGGGCCGACATCGTCGTGGTCGGCCGCAACATCCCCAACGTGGTCCGCGCCACGCCGCAGGTCGTCAACGTCCTGTCCACCGCCGACATCGCGCGCACCGGCGAGGGCGACATCGCCGGCGCGCTGACCCGCGTCACCGGCCTGTCGGTGGTCGGCGGCGGCTTCGTGTTCGTCCGCGGCCTCGGCGACCGCTATTCGTCGCGCTGCTCAACGGCTCGCCGCTGCCCAGCCCCGAGCCGCTGCGCGCGTCGTGCCGCTCGACATCTTCCCGACCACCATCGTCGGCTCGGCGCTGGTGCAGAAGACCTATTCGGTGAACTACCCGGCGAGTTCGGCGGCGGCGTCATCAACCTGACCACCAAGGCGATCCCCGAGAAGAACTTCCTGACCGTTCGGCGCCTCGGTCGCGGCGACACTAGACGACCGGGGCAAGCTCGGCTACACCTATTACGGCAGCGACGCGACTGGCTCGGCTTCGACGACGGCACGCGCGACGTGCCCGGCTTCATCCGCCGCGCAACACGCGCCGAACGGGGCGGCATCATCCCGGCCGCGCAGGTCGCTCCAGCTCTCAACGCGCGCACCACGCTGCTCCAGCGCAACAACCGACATCCCGCCAACTGGTCGGCGAGCTCAGCGGCGGGTCGGCGTTCGACATCGGCTCGACGCGGCTGGGCCTGATCGCCTCCGCCAGCATCAGCAACACCTGGCGCACACCGACGCGGCGACGCAGCAGGACACCGTCAGCGCCGACGGCGCGACCGCAACGACTTCCGCACGTCATCACCGACAATCGCGCGGTGGTGAACGGCCTGCTCGGCTGGGGCGCGGAGTTCGGCGAGAACACGATCCGCTGGACCAACGTCTACATCCACGACACGCTGAAGCAGGGCGCGGCTCGGCGACGGTCTACGTCAACTCGTCGCGGCGCGCCGATCTTCCAGCAGAACACCAACTGGTTCGAGCGCCAGCTGATCGAGAGCCAGCTGGTCGGCGAGTTCAAGCCTTCGGACGATTTCGAAGCTCGACCTGCGCGGCGCCTACGCCAACTCGCAGCGCAACTCGCCCTACGAGCGGCAGTTCATCTATCCTGTGCAACCGTCCACCGGCCTGACGCGTCACGCGGTCGCCGGCATCCAGCGTGGCGGGCGTGCAGTGCAACGGCGCCTATCAGGCGACCAACGCCTTCGACCGCTTCGCCGTTCGCGTGGTGTTCAGCGAGCTCAACGAGGACCTCTGGTCGGGCCAGGCGGACCTCGCTACAAGCTGCCGACCGACGCGGCCGTTCACGCTGTCGGTCGGCTATTTCCATCGGAACGAGCGCAGCTCGACGCGCCTGCCCTTCGTCTACCAGACCGCCGGCCGGCGGCGCCGCCGTTCCCCGGTGCAACCTGCTGCGCCCCGACTTCCTGCTGTCGCCCGACGTCGCTCAACGGCTGCGCCGACGCGGCGATGCAGCGCTGCCGATCCAGCTCCAGTTCACCACGCGCTTCGACGCGGGTCAGAATGGCTCCTTCCGCTACGACGCCAGCCTCGAGATCCACGCCGGCTACGGCCAGGCGGAGGCGGAGGCGGCGACGGCCTGCGCGGCAGGATCGGCGTGCGCTACGAGGACGGCGACGAGTTCGGTGACGCCCGGTCATCGCGCCGACACACGCGGCTCAACAACGACTATTGCCGGCGCGACCATCACCTGGAACTTCGCGGAGAACATGCAGCTGCGCGCCAGCGGGTCCAAGACGATCGCGCGCCCGCAGTTCCGCGAGCTGGCCCGCAGGCGTTTCGAGACTTCGAGAGCGATCGCCTGTTCTTCGGAAACCCGAACCTGCGCGACTCGCGGCTCTACAATGCGGAGGCGCGCTACGAGTGGTTCTTCGGCCGCGACCAGCGCCTGACGCTCGCCGGCTTCTACAAGAAGATCAAGAACCCGATCGAGCAGGTCGGCTTCTTCCCGACGCCCGACGACCGGCTCAGACCGGCTTCACCTACCTGCCCGCGCCGACCTGTACGGCGGCGAGATCGAGACGCAGAAGTACTTCCCGCTCGCGGGGCTGGGCGAGCTGTTCGCCACCAAGCGCGCGGTGGTGATCGCGAACTACACCTACACGCAGTCCAAGATCAAAGCCGACGACACCTGCGTCCCAACGCGTGCGGCAGACGGGGTCCCAGGGATCGGCGGTGCCCGCCGGCTTCGCGCCCGCCAGCGTGCAGTTCCGCGACGGCGCGCCGCTGACCGGGCAGTCGGACCATCTCGTGAACCTGCAGCTGGGGCTGGAGGACCGGAGGCGCTGTCGCAGCTGACGTGCTGTTCAACTACGCCAGCAAGCGCGTCACCAACCGCGGCCCGGCGCTGCTGAGCGGCGTCGGCTTCCAGCCCGACATCATCGAGAAGCCCGGCATTCGCGTCGACCTGGTCGTCGCGCGGCAGGGGTCGAAGTGGATCGGCGGACCAGTTCGAGCTCAAGGCCGAGGCGCGCAACCTGACCGGCACCAAGTACCAGGAGCGGCAGAAGTTCGACGGCGGCAACACCGTCTTCATCAACATACGACCTGGGCCGGTCTTCCGCTGAGTTCCAGCGTGACGTTCTGACGGGCCGCGATCTTGCATCAACCCGCTACGAGCTGGGGCGCGCGAGCTCTTCTCGCTCGGCTGGGGCTGAAGTTCTGAACAAGTTCGGGGAGGACCAGCCCCACGGCCGTTCGCGGAACCACTTGGTGATGACGTACTTGGTGCCGGCGCGCACCTTCATGCCCTGGTGGATCGTCGCCGGGTTCAGCGTGCCGTCGGGGCGGCGGTTGTTCCAGGCGAGGAGCTTGCCCGCCTCCGGCTGGACGATCTTGTCGATCGTCTTGAAGCGGGTCGCGCCGCCCGCGGCGGGCTCGTTCAGGTAGATCATCACCGTCCAGGTGCGGTTGCCGGCCACGCCGCAGTAGCGCTCGAAGTCGATCCCCTGCGGCTCGAAATAGTCGGTGTGACCCTTGAACTCCTGTCCCACGGCGTAGCGCTGCCCCTGGATCGGTTCGCCGTAGGCGGGATCGAGCCCGGTCAGCGCCGCGATCGCCGCCTCCACCGTTACCACCGTCGGATCGCGGCCGTCGAGGTCGCACGTCTCGCTGGTGCGGAAGGCGGCGTCGCCGTTGGGATCGGAGATGGTGGACGGACGGCGGCGGGCGTCGATCTGCGCGATCACCGCGGCGCAGGTGGCGGGATCGAGGAAGCCGCGCTTGATGAACAGGGTGAGCTTGGGGCTGGGCACGCGCTGCACGCCGGGCGGCGAGGCGCGCGAGGGCGGCGTCGAGGCCCGAGCCGGCGGGAGCGGTGGCCATGCGCATCATCCGCCAAGCCCCAGCGCGCGCGCGCCAGAGCGCGGGGATGAATATGGGCGTAACGTGCGACGCCGCTGTAACAAGCGCATGCGTAGGGGGCGGGGCGGGAACGAACGTAGATGCGGTTGAAGGTCGACGCGCGGATGCGCGGGCGATCCTGCGGCGCTTGCCCGTCGTGAACGTCTATTCGGCGGCGGAGCTGGCGCTGCTGGCGCTGCTGGCGGTGCAGTCGGCGCGGCTGTCTGGGCGGTGGTGACGCCGGTCGCGCCGCTCGGCGACTGGCGCCGGCGGGCAGCCGCAGCCTGCCCGCGCCCGGCGCGCGGTGATCTGGCGGCTTCGATCCCGTTCTTCCGCGTCGGCGGCCGCAGGCAGCCGGCACGGCGCAGGTCGTGACCTCGCTGCAGCTCACGCTGTTCGGCACGCGCGTCGACGAGGCGATGGGGCGGGTCCGCGATCATCGCCGGGCCGGACGGCGTGCAGAACAGCGTCGCGGTCGGGCGAGGAGGTCGCGCCGGGCGTGACGCTGAAGGCGGTGGCGTTCGACCACGTCACGCTGGACCGCGGCGGCGCGTCGGAGGACCTGTTCCTCGACCAGTCGGGCGCCGCCGGCGGTGGCGCGGCGCGGGCCGCCCGCGACCCCGGCGCGCGCCGCCGCGCCCGCCGGGCGCGGTCACCACGGCGCGCTGCCAGGCCGACATCGGCTTCATCCCGCGATCGACGGCGGGCGGTCGCGGGGCTGGTGGTGCGCCCGCAGGGCTCGGGCGCGGCGTTCCGCGCCGCCGGGCTGCAGGACGGCGACGTCGTGACCGCGATCGGCGGGCGCCCGGTCACCGGGGCCGGCGACCTCGAGCGGCGTCGCGCAGGATTATCCGCCCGGCGGCAACGTGCCGCTGACGGTGGAGCGCGGCGGGCAGACGCTCTCGCTTCCTCACCGTGGCGCCGCGATGACCAGGCGCTCCTCCTCCCCGCGTCGCGCTGGCGCGCTGGCGATCGCCGCGCGCGGCGCAGATCGACGCTCAACGTGCGCGACGCCGACATCCGCGCCTTCATCGCCGACGCCGCCAAGGTGACGGGGCGCACCTTCATCATCGACGGCCGGGTGCAGGGCAAGGTGACGGTGGTCACCGACCGCCCGCTCAGTCCGCTCGAGTATTTCGAGTGTTCCTGTCGACGCTGCGCGCCAACGGGCTGGTCGCGGTGCCGACCGCCAACGGCGCGTTCCGGTCCAGCCGATCGACGGCGCGCGCGCGCAGCCGAGCCGCGCGGTCGGCGCGGCGGGGCCAACCGCAACAGCCTCGTGACCGAGATCGTCCGGCTGCGCTCGGTCGACGCGCAGACCAGCGCGGTCGAGACGGTGCGCCCGCTGGTCTCGGCGCAGGGTCGGTCACCGCCAACCGCGGCGGCAACAGCGATCGTGGTGGTGGACTTCGCCGACAACATCCGCCGCATCCGCGAGGTGCTGCGCCGCATCGACGCCGACAACGCGACGACCGCGTCGTGCCGCTGCAGAACGCCGGCGCGCGCGAGATCGCGACCGCGCTCCAGGCGCTCGCCGGCGGCGGCGCGGGGCGGGCAGGGGGCGGGGCACCGGTGGCGGCAGCCCGGCGTCAGCGTGGTCGCGGTCGACAGCTCCAACGCCGTCGCGCTGCGCGGCGACCCGCAGCGGTCGCGCGGCTGCCGCGCGATCGCGCGAGCTCGACCGCAAGGCGCTGGAACGGCACCGAGATCCGGTCGTGTTCCTGGAGAACGCCGACGCCGAGCAGCTCCTCCCCGTCCTCCAGCAGCTGGTCGGGCAGACGCCCGACCCGGTGCAGGAGACGACGCTGTCGCGCGGCAGCTTCAGCCAGTCGAACTCGACCGGGTCACCTCGTCACCAGCCATCAGCAGCCTTCCAGCAGTCGCGCCGCAGCAGCCGGCGGACCGCCGCGCGCCGGGCGGCACCACGCGGGCAGCGCGCGCGACCACCGCAGGGCGGGCGCACCGCGGCGGTGGTGACGCGGTTCGCGGGCGCCAACGCGATCGTCGTCGCGGGGCCGGCGGAAGTGCAGCGCCAGCTCGGCGAGGTTATCCGCCAGCTCGACGTGCGGCGCGAGCAGGTGCTGGTCGAGGCGATCGTCGCCGAGGTGTCCGATCGACGGCGAAGCCGGCTCGGCTTCCAGTTCCTGCTCGGCGACCTGTCGGCGGCGCGTTCGCGGCGTCGACCAGCTTCCAACTCGGCGCCCAACCTCCTCACCATCGCCGGCGCGATCGGCGCGCGCGACGCTCGGCCACGACCACCACCACGTCGGCGGAACGGCACCACCACGACCACACCACCAACAACGCGGTCAGCGACCAGCTGGCGCAGCGGCGATCAACTCGATCCTGGGCGCGGGCGGCGGTTCGGCGGCTTCGGCGGGCAGATCGGCGACACCATCTTCGGCGCGATCATCAACGCGGTGAAGAGCGACACCACGTCGAACCTGCTCCAGACCCCGTCGATCATGACGCTCGACAACCAGCAGGCGCAGCCTGGTCGGGCAGGAGGTACCGATCACCACCGGCGAGGCGCTGTCGAACAATTTCGACAACGCCTTCCGCACCACGCAGCGGCAGAACGTCGGCATCCAGCTCGAAGTGAAGCCGCAGGTCAATTCGTCCGGCGTCGATCAAGCTGAACCATCCACCAGAGGTGAGCTCGATCGCCGGGCCGGTGTCGTCCGACAATTCCGAGCTGATCCTCAACAAGCGCGAGTTGGAGACGACGATGACCGTCGACGACGGGCAGATCGCGTCTGATCGGCGGGCTGCTCGACGACAACGAGCGGCGCACGCTCGAGAAGATCCCGCTGCTCGGCGACATCCCGGGCTCGGCAACCTGTTCCGTCGCGCGCGGCAGCGGACCAAGACCAACCTGATGATCTTCATCCGCCCGACCATCCTCCGCTCCGCCGCCGACAACCGCCGCGTGACCGAGCAGCGCTACGGCTATCTGCGCCTGCAGCAGGGCAGCAGGACCCGACGCGCGAGCCGTCGATCGACCAGCTGGTGCGCGACTACATGGGCGCGGCGCCGCCGATCCCCTCCGCGCCGCTGCCCGGCAACATCGAGGACCCGCGCGTCAACGTCCCGGTGATGCGCAACTCGCAGTCGACCGGAGGTGCCGGCCAGGTGATCCGTGGGCGGTGATGATCCGCAGCCGGCGGCGGGAGGTGGCTGGCGCTCGCCGGAGGCCGACGAGGGCAGGGGCGGGCGAGGTCGTGCCGCTCGATCACCGCCGCGCCCGCCGAGCTGCCGCTGCCACCGCGCTGCCCTACGCCTTCGCGCGCAAGTTCGGCGTGGTGCTCGACGGCGATCGCGTCGCGCTGCGCGAGGGCGCCGACCCGCGCGCGCTGATCGAGGTGCGCCGCGCGCTCGGCCGCCGTTCGACGTCGCGGTGGTGGAGCCCGCCGCGTTCGATCGCCTGCTCTCCGACAATTACGCCATGGACGGCCAGGCGACCGCGCTCGCCGCGGTCGGCATGGGGGACGAGCTCGACAGCCTGGCGGAGGGTATCCCCACCGCCGAGGACCTGCTCGACACCGCCGACGACGCGCCGGCGATCCGGCTCATCAACGGCATCATCGCCGACGCCGCGCGCAACGGCGTGTCCGACATCCATATCGAGCCGTACGAGACCGGGCTGGTCGTGCGGATGCGCATCGACGGCGTGCTGCGCGAGACGCTGCGCATGCCGCCGCACGTCGCGCCGGTGGTGGTCAGCCGCGTCAAGGTGATGGCGCGGCTCGACATCGCCGAGCGGCGCGTGCCGCAGGACGGGCGCATGGGGCTGACGCTGGGCGGCAAGCTGCTCGACGTGCGCGTCTCGACGCTGCCCAGCCGCGCCGGCGAGCGCGTGGTGCTGCGCATCCTCGACAAGGAGAATGCCGGCATCGACCTCGACGCGCTCGGCATGGCGGGGCGATGCTGGCGCTGCTCGGCCGCGATCCGCGAGCCCAACGGCATCGTCCTCGTCACCGGCCCGACCGGCATCGCGGCAAGACGACGACGCTCTACGCCGCGCTGCGCCTGCTCAACGACGGCAGCCGCAACATCCTGACGGTCGAGGACCCGGTCGAGTACGCGGTCGAGGGGCGTCGGCCAGACCCAGGTCAACGCCAAGGTCGGGCTGACCTTCGCCGCCGGCCTGCGCGCGATCCTGCGGCAGGACCCCGACGTGGTGATGGTCGGCGAGATCCGCGACCGCGAGACCGCCGAGATCGCGGTGCAGGCGTCGCTGACCGGGCCACCTGGTGCTATCCACCGTCCACACCAACGACGCGGTGGGCGCGATCACGCGGATGCGCGACATGCGCGTCGAGCCGTTCCTGCTCGCCTCCACGCTGCGCGCGGTGATCGCGCAGCGGCTGGTGCGGCGGCTGTGCCCGGCCTGCCGCCGCCGTGGCGGCGGCGGAGACGTCGCGCCCGCTGCTCGGCATCGCGCCCGACGCGGTGGTGTACGAGGCGGTCGGTGCGAGGCAGTGCAACCGCACCGGCTTCGCGGGCGGGTCGGCGTGTTCGAGGCGGTGCGCGTCGACGAGACGATCCGCCGCCTCATCAACGAGGGCGGCGACGAGGCGCGATCGCCGCCCACGCCTTCGCGCGCGGCGACGACGCTGGCGCAGGCGGCGCGGCGGCTGGTGGAGCAGGGCGTCACCACCGCGGACGAGGCGGTGCGCGTGTCGCGCGCGACGAGGCGGCGACCGATCCGGCGGTGGCGGTGGATGCGGTTGATCCCCCCCGTCGGGCCGGGACCAGTCCGGCATCCACCGTGTATTCGCCACGAGCGCAGCGTTTCCGCTCCTGGACCCCGCTGGACGCGCGTCCGGGGACGACTTGGTCGATGGCTGACTTCGACTATCTCGCGATCGACACGCGCGGCAACGAGACGCGCGGGCACGTCGCCGCCGCCGACATCGACGCCGCGCGCGACGCTCGACCGCCGCGGCTCTACGTCGTGCGGATCGAGCCGGGCGCGCGCCCGCCGCCGGTGCGCGGGCGGCCGCTGTTCGGGCTCCAGCTCGCCGCGAAGCTGTCGGGCAAGCAGCTGACGCTGTTCACGCGCCAGCTCGCGACGCTGAACCGCGTCGCCGCTGGAGGAGATCGCTGCGCACCATCACGCGCCAGACCGAGCAGGACGCGGCCGGCGATCGTCACCACGGTCCACGCCGGCGTGGTGGAGGGCCGCCGCCTCGCCGACGCGATGGCGCGCGAGCCGAAGAGCTTTCCGCCGCTCTACCGCGCGATGGTGGCGGCGGGCGAGCGTCGGGCACGCTGCCCTCGATCCTCGAACGGCTGTCGACGCTGCTGGAGCGGCAGGCGGAGATCCGCGGCAAGCTGCTGACCGCGCTCGCCTATCCCACCGTGCTGGCGCTGGTGGCGCTGGGCGTGGTCATCGCGCTGATGATGTTCGTGGTGCCGCAGGTGGTGGAGCAGTTCGACACGGTCGGGCAGGCGCTGCCGCTGCTGACGCGGATGGTGATCGCGCTGTCGGCGTTCCTGGTCGGGCTGGTGGTGGGCGATGCTGCTGGTCGTGGCGCTCGCCGGCGCGTGGGATCTGGGCGGCGCTGCGCCAGCCCCGATCCGGCTCACCTTCGACACGTGGCTCTTGCGCGTGCCGCTGCTGGGGCGGCTGCTGCGCGACCTCCACGCCGCGCGGATGGCACGTACGCTGGGCACGATGGTGGCGAGTCGGCTGCCGCTGCTCTGGAGGGCTCGCGCTCACCGCGGGCACGATCCACAACCGCCGGCTGAAGGCTCGCGTCGGACGAGATCGTCGACGCGATCCGCGGCGGCGGCAGCCTGTCGCCGCGATGCGCCGCGCGCGGTGTTCCCGCCGCTGCTCACCTATCTCGCGGCCAGCGGCGAGGCGGCGGGGCGGCTCGACGAGATGCTGGAGCGCGCCGCCGACTACCTGGAGCGCGAGTTCGACCGCTTCACCGCCACCGCGCTGTCGCTGCTGGAGCCCGCCATCATCGTCGTGATGGGCGGCATCGTCGCGACGATCGTGCTATCCATCCTGCTGCCGATCCTCCAGCAGCTCAACACGCTGGCGGGGACAGTGAGGAGTTTCATGCGACGGTCCGAACCGAAAGAAGCGCCGCGGCGTCGAACGGCTTCACGCTGGTCGAGCTGATGGTCGTCGTCGTCATCATCGGCCTGCTGGCAACCATCGTGGCGATCAACGTCTGCCGTCCGGCGACACCGCGCGCGGGTGACCAGAAGGCCAAGGCCGACATCGCGACGATCGAGCAGGGGCTGGAACTCTACCGCCTGCAGATGGGCTCGTACCCGAGCACCACGCAGGGCTTGCAGGCACTGGTCGCCGCGCCCGCCGGGATCGCCGCGCCGTCGCGCTACCAGGCGGCGGCTACCTCAAGGGCGGCTGCCGTCGATCCGTGGGGCGCGCCCTACCTCTACGCCTCGCCCGGCAGCACGGCGAGGCCGACGTCTGGACGCTGGGCGCGACGGCAAGGAAGGCGGCGAGGGGATCGATGCCGATATCGGCTCCTGGCAGTAGCGTCACACCCGCGACCGCGGTCCGCCGACGGGCGCCGCGGGTCGCGTCCGACGAACACGGCTTCACGCTCGTCGAGCTGATGGTCGTCGCTCGTCGTGATCGGCTCGCGTCAGCGCCGCGGTGGTGCTGATGATGCCCGATCCGCGCGGGCGCTGTGCGACGAGGCGGCGCGCTTCGCGGTGCGGGTGCGCGCGGCGCACGACCTCGCGATCGTCGGCGCGGCCGGTCAGCGTCTGGGTGACGCCGGCGGCTACGGCTTCGACCAGCGGGCGGCGGGCGCTGGGTGCCGATGGAGGCGCCGTTCCGGTCGAGCGCTGGGCCGAGGGCACCAGCGCGACGCTCGGCTGGCGCGCGAGCCGTGCGGGTGACCTTCGACGCGACCGGCTCGCCGACCGCCGCTGAGGTGCGTGCCGCTGGCGCGCGGCCGGGCGCGGGCGCGTCGCGATCGCGCCGACAGGGCGTCGATGCGATCGATGCGTGCCAGCGTGGCTTTACCCTTCCGCGTCGAGATCATGGTCGCCGCTGGCGGCTTCACCCTCATCGTGGTGATGGTGGCGCTGGCGGTGTTCAGCCTCGCCGCGCTGGCGCTGATCCGGCTGGAGGGCGCGACGCTGCGCTCGGCGGCGGTGCTCGACGTCGCGCGTGCTGGCGCGGATCGTGGCGCGCAACGTCGCGGTCGAGGCGGTGACCGAATGGCGCCGCGCGGCGCTGGCGGGGCAGAGCGCGACGTGGGCGAACGGCGATCCCGGCGTGGCGCTGGACGTCGCAGGTGACCGCCGACCGGCGACGCCGCGTCCTGCGCATCGACGTGGCGGTGCTCGACGCGCGCCGGGGCGGTGGTCGCGCGGCTGACGATGGTGCGCCCGCCGCCCGCAGGCGAGCCGTGCCGGTGGGACAAGCCCGCATGACGGAAAGCGAACGGCTTCACGCTGGTCGAGGTGATGGTCGCGCTGCTGATCTTCGGCATGCTCGCCGCGGCGGGCGTGGCGCTGCTCGCCTTCAGCGTGCGCGCGCAGGCGGCGACGGGGCGAAGCTGGACGACGATCGGCGCGGTGGAGCGGCTGTCGCGATCTGCTCACCGCCGACCTGGGCCAGGCGGTCGACCGGCCCGCGCGCGACGAGCAGGGACGCGCTGCCCCGCGTTCGTCGGCGCCGGGCGACGCCGCTGCTGCGCTGGTGCGCGGCGGCTGGAGCAACCTCGACGGCGCGCGCGCCGGGCACCTTGCAGAAGGTCGGGTACCGGCTCGACGAGCGGCGCGATCGAGCGGTCGCGCTATCCCAGCTCGACGGGCCGCGCCGCTGCCGCCCCGCGCTGCTCCTGACCGCGTCGAGACGCGGCGACGCTGCGCTACCGCTATCGCGGGGCGTGGAGCGACGCTGGGACGGACGGCGCAGGGCGCCGCTGCCGCAGGCGCGGTCGAGCTGACGCTGGTGCGCGGACGACGGGGTGGCGTACCCGCAGCTGTTCCTGGTCGGCAGCGGCGTTCCCCCGCGGCGCGGTGACGCGGCCGACGCCCCCCACGCCGACGAGCCGGTGGCCCAATGCGCCCGGCGTGACGGCGAGCGCGGCGCGGCGCTGCTCACCGTGCTGCTGCTGGTCGCGGTGATCGCGGTGCTCGCGGCGCCGCGCTGGAGCGGCTGCGGCTGCGACCCGGCTCGCCGCCAACGCCGGCCGCGCTGGAGCAGGCGCGCGGCTACGCCTACGCCGCCGAGGCGCTGGCGCTGTCGCGGCTCGACGGGTTGCTCGCGCAGAACCCCGAGCGGGTGACGCTGGCGGGCGGGTGGAGCGCCCGGCCGTTTCCCTTGCCGCTCCCCGGGGGACAAGCGATCGCGCGAGTCAGGGACGGGGGCAATTGCTTCAACCTCAACGGCCTCGTCACCGAGATCGCGCCGCTACGCCGCAACCCCGCAGCACGGGCGCAGTTCGCGCGGCTGATGCGCCTGGTGCGCGTGCCCGCGCAGGTCGCCGAGCGGTCGCGGCGGCGCGGCCGACTGGATCGACAGCGACGACCGACGTTGCCCGGCGGCGCGGAGGACGGCGCTATGCCGGGCGCTCGCCGGCTATCGCACCGCCGGCACGCTGATGGCCGACCCGAGCGAGCTGCGCGCGGTCGCGGGGTGACGCCCGAGGTCTACGCCGCGCTGCGCCCGTGGCTGTGCGCGCTGCCACCGCCGAGCGCGCGGTGCTCAACGTCAACACGCTGACGCCCGAGCAGGCGCCGCTGGTCGCCGATGCTGCTGCCCGACGGTGGGGCGTGGGCGATCGCGCAGGCCGCGCTGCAACCGCCGGCCCGCCGCAGGGCTCGGCGACGCGGCGCCTTCTGGAGCGGGCTGGCGCTGGCGGCGGCGGACCGCCGCGGGCGCTGGGGGCGACCGGGGTGACCAGCCGGCTGGTTCGCGCTGCGCATCGACGTGGCGCTGGGCGCCGAGTTGCAGGAGAGCGCGCTGATCGACGCGCGCGGCTTCCCGCGCGGCTCGTCTCGCGGCAATGGGGGAGGCGACATGAGCGCCACGCGACCTCCTCTTCCTCCCGCGCGCGACGAGACGCGTGGCGCTGGCTGCGCTCGCGCGATGGCGGTGATGCGCGGGCGAGGGCGTGCCGCACCGAGGCGACGAGCCGGTGGTCGCGGTGCGCCGGCCGACGCGGTGACGCTGCACTGGGCGGCGCTGCCCGCGCGCTCGACCGGCGCAGGCGACCGCGGCGGCGCGGATGCTGGTCGCCGAGGCGAGCGCGCGCCGGTCGACCGACCTCACGTCGCGGTCGGGCGGCAAGGGGCGAGCGCCGATCGCGGTGGTCGCGGCGGACGCGGCGATGCGCGACTGGCTGGCGCGCTGGCCGCGCGGGGATCGACCCGGTCGCGCTGGTGCCCGCGCCGCTGCTGCTGCCGCGCCGGAGGAGGGTTCGTGCGCGCCGAGCTCGGCGGCAGGGATCGTGCGCGGCCCGCCGCGGCTTCGCCGACGAGGCGCGCTGACCGAGCTGGTCACCGGCGGGCGCGCCCGCCGCTCGACGCTGGGCGCGCGCTCGACCGCGCCGTCGCCGCGCGCCGCGCGCCGGCGCTCGACCTGCGGCAGGGGCCGTTCGCGCGGCGGCGGCGGCGCGGGATCGACTGGGCGCTGGTGCGGCGGCTGGCGGTGCTGGGCGGGCTGGTGCTGCTGGCGACGCTGGCGATCGATCTGGTGCGCATCGCGCAAATATTCCTTCGGCGCCGACGCGCTGGAGGCGCGCGCCGACGGAGCTGGCGCGCAGCGGGCCGCGCGGCGCGGCGCAGGCGGGGCGATGCCGGCGCGCCTGCTCGCCGAGCGGCTCGCGCGGCTGCGCGGGCCCGGGCTGGGGCTTCAGCCGCCACCGCCGCGATCGTCTTCGCCAGGCGGTGCGCGCGGTGCCCGGCAGCGAGGCTGACCGCGCTGACTTCGAGCCCGACGGCGACCTGCGCGTCGGCTGTCGCCGCCGGGCGCGAGGCGAGGCCAACCGAGCTCAAGGCGCGGATCGAGGAGGCGGGTTCGTGGTCGACGCCGGGCACCTTCACCAACGCCGGCGGGCGGCTGACCGGCGAGCTGACGGTGCGCGGGCCGATGAGCGGCGCGACGCGCCTGGTTCGACGCGCGTCGCTGCGCGAGCGGCGGCTGATCCTGGTCATGCTGGGGCTGCTCGGCGTGACGATCGTCGTGGGCCGGGGATCATCATGCCGGTGCGCGACGGCTGTCCTCGACGCGCGCGCGCTACATCGACGCGGTGGTGCGGCGGGGCGAGCGAGGCGGAGGTGGCGCGATCGCCGCGTGGCGGCGACCGCGCCGGCCGCGCCGCTCGCCGTGCCGCTCGCCGAGGCGGTGCGCGCGCGCGCCGACCAGGCCGGTTCACGCTCGCCAGCCTCGACGCCGGACGGCGACCGGGTGCGGGCGACGATCGCCCGGCGCGCCCGGGCGCGCTGGCGCTGGGTCGCGGGCTGGAGCGCGGCGGCATCCTGGTCGACGCAGATCACGGTCACCAATCCAACCCGGCGACCGCACCGGCGCGACGCTGACGCTGCGGGCGCGCGGCCGTGAGGCGCGCATCCGCCTCGCCACCGGGCCGACCGCGCTGTTCCTGGCGATGTTCGTCGCCGCGCTGGTCGTGTTCCTGCCGCTGCGGCTGGTGCTCGGCTGGTCGGGTCGACGACCAGGGCTTTCGCGCGCGCGGGCGGGCTCGATCTGGGCGGGCGCTGACCGAGGCGCGGTTCGGCGACCTCGCGCTCGGCGACCTCGCGCGGGCTCTCGCCGTGGCCGCTGTTCGTCGGGCGGGCGCGGGTCGATCTCGCTGGAGGGCCGGCGCGGCGCCGGCCGCGGCTCACCGGCGCGGTCGACGTCGCGCGGGCACAGCTGGGGTGGACGACCTCACGCGCCGGCTGCCGCTGGGCGGGCGCATCTTCGCGCCGCTGCCGGTCACCGCGCTCGACCTCGACCAGGTCAGCGTCGCGCTTCCGACGACGGCGCGTGCGAGCGGGCCGAGGGGCGGGTGCGCGCGACGCTGTCGGGCGAGGTGAGCGGCGGCCGTGCCGCCTGACGCGGCAGCATCGCGGGGCGGCGCGGCTGCGACGGCGCGGCGCGCTGCTGCCCGCCGCTCGCCAGCGCGGCGGGCGAAGCTGGCGCGCTGCGGGCTGTTCCGGACGGCCGCTATCGCGCCGAGCTGACGCTGATGCCGGGCGGCCCGGCGGTGGCGACGCGGCTGGAGGCGGCAGGGGCCGGCTTCGTCGACCGCCAGGCCGGCGCGGGAACCTCGGTCGAGGGCGCTTCTGACGGCTTGACCTTGACCGCGCCCCGCGCCGCTAGGGCGCGGCCTCCACGGCGACCGTAGTTCAATTGGTTAGAGCGCCGGCTTGTGATGCCGGAAGTTGCGGGTTCAAGTCCCGTCGGTCGCCCCACCTTTTCACGCGCTCTTTTGGCTGGCATCGGATATTACGTGCACCATGGCATGGAGATGGGCGGCTGGGGCTTCCCGATTTCGACGATCACGAGGGCGTGCACCTCTTCACCGATCCCGCGAGCGGCCTGCGCGCGGTGGTGGCGATGCACTCGACCAAGCTCGGGCCGGCGGCGGGGGCGCGCGCTTCTGGCACTACGCCACCGACCAGGCGGCGCGTCACCGACGCGCTGCGGCTGTCGCGCGGCATGAGCTACAAGAACGCGATGGCCGGGCTGGAGCTGGGCGGCGGCAAGGGCGTGGTGCTGGCACCGCGGCCGGGCGAGACGATCACCGATGCGCAGCTGGTCGCGTTCGGCCGCGCGGTCGAGTCGCTCGGCGGACGCTACGTCACCGCGGAGGACGTCGGCATGTCCGAGGCGCGGATGAAGGTGATCGCGGGCGAGACCGCTACGTCTCCGGCCTGCCGGTCGCGAGCGGCGCGGCGGGCGGCGATCCCGGGCCGTACACCGCACACGGCGGCTACCTGGGCGTGAAGGCCGCGGCGAAGCGGGGCCTGGGCACCGACGACATGCGCGGCGTGCGCGTGGCGATCCAGGGCGTCGGCTCGGTCGGCGGCGGCCTGGCGCGGCTGCTGGCGAAGGACGGCGCGACCTGACGCTCGCCGACGTCGACGCCGACCGCGCGCCAAGGCGCTGGCGACGAGCTCGGCGCCGAGCGTCGCGGCCGGCGCGATCCTGGCGTCGGACGGCGGACATCTTCTCGCCCAACGCGCTCGGCGCGATCCTGACCGAGGCGACTATCCCGACGCTGTCGGTCAAGGTCGTGGCGGGCGGCGCCAACAATCAGCTGGCGACGCGCGAGGACTATGACCGGCTGCACGCCCGCGGTATCCTCTACGCCCCCGACTACGTCATCAACGCGGGCGGCATCATCAACGTCGGGCTGGAGTATCTCGGCCAGGGCGACGAGGCCGAGGTGATGGCGCGGATCGCGCGCATCCCGGAGCGCCTCGTCGAGGTGTGGGACGAGCGAGCGCACCGGGCGACCGGCGGCCGAGGTGGCCGACACAATCGCCCAGCGGCTGATCGGGCGCGGCTGAGCGCGCTCTTCCGCCGCTGCGCGTCGCGGGTGCCCGGCGCCCTGGGCCAACGCAGTCGCGCTTCAGCCTGCGAAGATCGCGCGCGTCCCGCCCACGCGGTTCGCCAATCCCGCCCGCTTCCGCGATCGAACGGCCGCTGACGCCGGTGCGTCTGGCGGGATCGCTGGTCGCGGCGGGCGGGCCGGGCTGGTGGTCACCCCGCCCGACTATCTCCAGGGCGAGACGGTCCGCATCATGTACGTCCACGTCCCCGCCGCCTGGCTGGGGATGGGCGGGTGGAGCGGGGTGGCGGCGGCGGCATCATCGCTGCTGGTCTGGCGCCATCCGCTCGCCGGTCGCCGGGCGCGCCATCGCCGGGCCGGGGCCCCTTCGCCGCGATCTGCCTCGTCACCGGATCGATCTGGGGCCGACCGACCTGGGGGACGTGGTGGCAGTGGGACGGGCGGCTGACGTCGATGCTGCTCCTGTTCTTCGTCTACTGCGGCTATATGGCGCTTGCCCGCGCCGATGCCGAGCGCGGCGGCGACGGGCGCATCCCGGCGCTGTTCGGCATCGCCGGCACGGTGCTGCTGCCGATCATCCGCTACTCGGTGGTGTGGTGGAACACGCGCATCAGGGGCCGTCGATCGGGCTGACCGGCTCGTCCATCGACGGCGGCGATCCTGTGGCCGCTGCCGATCATGCTGGCCGGGGTTCCTGCGGTTCTTCGCGGATCGTGCTGATGCGGATGCGGGCGCTGCTGGCCTCTGCAAAGGCCGAGGCGCGGCTCAGGCGGATGGCGCGGCAGTGAACCAGTGGGCGTTCGTGATCGCGGCCTATGCCGTGACGCTGGGCGATCGGCAACGGCTGGGCTGGCGCTGGTGCCTCGCGCTGGCGGCGCTGGGGGCGTGGCGAGCGGCGGAGCGCAAGTGACGACTGCGCCAAGTCGCAGCGGGGCTGACCTGTTGGTGGTGCTCGCGCTCCGTTCGGTGGCGGGGGCGCGGCCCGGCGCCTCGGGGTCGGCGCTCCACCATCGATCGACCAGCCGCCGCCGGTTCTTTACCGCGCCTCCGCGGCGCCGGCATGGCGGGGCGCTGCGGTCGGCCGAGGCGCTGCGGCGGATCGCGGCATGGTGGAGGCGGGTTCGGTCAGGCCCGCCGCTGGGGGCGGCGCGCGTCCACGACGCGCGGTCGTCGGGCGGAGGCAATGATCGCCGACCAGTGGTGGGCGTGGTGTTCCGGGCATCGGGCGGCGACCTGGTTCTACGCGAGGCTGATCGCGTGTTCTTGTCACGCGGTCCGCGCTCGCCGGCGGCGGCAGCTGGTGGAGGCGGGGTCGCGTGGCATGCCATTCCGCGAAGCGTGTTCATCGCGGGGCAACGATCCCGCCGGCACGATGAGCGACGCGCGCATGCGGCGACGGGGCAGTCCAGGGGAGGTCGCATCGCCAAAGCAATGCACGAGACCGAGGTGGCGAGGGTTCCGTAGCCGTTCGTGGGTTTCGGTCTTCCTCCTGCTGATCGGGGCGGCATGAGCTTCGCGCTGCTGTGGCGGATCGGCGGGCGTGCGCGCGGTGTGGAGCTGGCGGCGGGCGCGGCGCTGATGCTGGGGGCGGCGGGCTATCGCCTGGCAGGGGCGCGCGTTCCAGCCGGGCGCGCCGACCGCCGTCAACTGGCCGCCGCGCGCTCGACGCGGTCGAGGGCGAGCTGCGCGATCGATGTGGGGCGCTTCACCAGCGACGCGGCGTTCTGACCGCGTCGGACGCGATGCTGCGCGCGGGCGACGCCGGATCGGCGGTGGCGGTGACGCTGGGCGGCATCCGCGCCATCCCGCGCTCGGCGGAGCTGTGGACCGGGCTCGGCATCGAACGCTGGCGGCGCACGACGGCGATCTCTCGTTCCCGCCGCCTTCGCCTTCCAGCAGGCGATGGCGGCGGGGGGCTCGCCCGCGCAGCACCCGGCGCCGCCGTTCTTCGCGGCGAGCTGGCCTACGTCGGGCGGGCTGTCGCCGAGGCGCGGACCGTACTGCGCTGGCGGGGCTGGCGCTGACGCCGGTGGGGTTATTCATACCGCGGGAGATCGCGGGCGGCTGGCGTTGCTGGAGCGGTATCTGGGCGATGCCGCTCGCCGGGATGGCGGCGGTCATATGGTGGATACGCTGTCGCGGCGACGAGGGCCTGGGCGGCGGCGAGCACAGCCGGCGTGACGCGGTTGAGGTTCGCGCCCGATGCCGAGCAGCAGCGTCTGCTTCTGGCCCGAATCGCGGCTACGCGACCGGATGAACAGAGGGACCAGCGACGGGGCGGCGTGCTGGTCTTCGAGACGCTGATCGAGCGTGGGGCGACGCCGTGGTCGGGGCGCTGGCTGAAATTGCGGCTAATGCCATGGCGGCGGCCAGCGTGACAGGTGCGGCAGCTGATCGCCTTATGGTGCTGGCGATCGCGGCGACGGCGATGCGCCGGCCTTTTGATGGCCGTTCGCCTTCGCCAGCCCGAGCGTTTCGCCGGCCGAAACGCAAGCGTCGAAGTTGTCATCCAGCTCGTGGCCGGGCTGCGAGAGGCTCGGCGGGCGTGGAGGTCGAGATGCGGCGGGCCATCTGCTTCAACGAGGCGGCGGGGCGACCTTGACCGCGAAGACCCAGCGTGCTCGCTGATCAGCTGGTGTTGCTGGACGCGACGGGCGGATCTATGCAGACGGGGTCATTAATCGCGGCGCTGCGGCATACAGCTGCGGGGCGCGCGGGTCGGTGGATCGTCGATCTCGCGACATCCGTGCCGCATTCAGCCCGGGGTAGCGAACCATGAGCTTGGGCGCGTCCGAAGGATCACCGGCCGCCCGAAGACGCGGCTGATCCGGCTGACGGGATGGTGGCGGAACAACGCGGCGCGCGCGAGGCGTGAACGCTTTCACCGTCACCGAAGGCCTGCGCGACGATGCAGCGGGTGACGTCACGGCAGCTCGGGCATCAGCCGGTTCCGCCGCACCTTTTCAGCGCCGGAAAAATGTAGCGGTCGATCGCCCGTTCCAGCGGCGAATCGATGGCGCGGCGCATGCGTTCAGCGCAAAGCCGCGCAAATTGCAGTGGAGCGTTGCGATCTGCGAGACTTGGTTTCGACTTTTCCATGTCGCCGCGGCCGAATGAGTCGAGTCAGGTCCTTGATGACGAAACAGCCGATATTCATCCGTGGACGCCTGAACCCGCGATCGAGTCTTCGGCTGTCGCGGCGCGCTGCATGGCTCAGCTTCGTCTCGCGACTCGCGTCGTTCGGCGTCGGGCGTGCGCTCGGGGTCTTCGCCTGCAGCTCGTCGATGCTGGGATCGATCGTCGTCCAGTCGATCGACGGTCGCCGACTCCTCGCCCGCCTCCTCGCTCAGCGTCTTGAGGTAGCTCGCCTGCGCGCCGGTCATCGGCTCGTCGCCGGTGACCCAGGCGTCGGGGTCCTTCTCGGCGTTGCCGGTCGGGTGGTCTTCGGGTTCTCGTGGTTGTCGGTCATCGGGATCGGTCCTTTCGCCGACTCAACGCCGATGTTCTTATCCGTTCCAGGCCTGTACGGCAGGTCGAGGATCGTCGCGACCGCCTCGAAGGCGATCTTGCCCGTAGACGTTGAGGCCGGCGGCGAGGTGCGGGTCGGCCTTCATCGCCGCCTCCGGCGCCGAGGTTGGCGAGCTTCAGCGCGAAGGGAGCGTCGCGTTGTTGAGCGCGAACGCGGAGGTGCGGGCGACCGCGCCGGGGATGTTGGCGACGCAATAGTGGATCACGCCGTCGACCTCGAACACCGGATCCTCGTGGTGGTGGCGTGGCTGGTCTCGAAGCAGCCGCCCTGGTCGATCGCGATGTCGACGAGCACCGCGCCGCGCTTCATCGTCGATCATCTCGCGGGTGACCAGCTTGGGCGCGCGGCGCCGGGGATCAGCACCGCGCCGATCACCAGGTGCGCGCGCTCGACGGCGGCGGCGATCGCGGCCGTGGACGCGTAGGCGGTCTTGATCTGGCTGGAGAAGAACATGTCCAGCTCCGCCAGCCGGCTCATGTTGATGTCGTAGATGGTGACGTCGGCGCGCATGCCGACCGCCATCTGCGCGGCGTTGATGCCGAGACGCCGCCGCCGAGGATCGCCACCTTGGCCGGCGCCACGCCCGGCACCCCGCCCAGCAGCACGCCGCGCCCGCCCTGCTCCTTCTCCAGATAGTGCGCGCCGACCTGGACGCTCATGCGGCCCGCGACCTCCGACATCGGCTTCAGCAGCGGCAGGCCGCCGCCGTCGCGTCGGTCACCGTCTCGTAGGCGATGCAGTGTCGCGCCCGACTTCATCAGCCCCTCCGCCTGCGGCTTGTCGGCGGCGAGGTGGAGGTAGGTGAAGAGGAGGTGGCGCGGCTCAGCATCGCGATCTCGCTCGCCTGCGGCTCCTTCACCTTCACGATCGCGATCGGCGTGGTCTACGGCGACATCGGCACCAGCCCGCTCTACGCCTTCCGCGAGACCTTCGCGGCGGCCGCCGACGGGCTGGTCGAGGACCGGTGATCGGGGCGTGCTCAGCCTGATCTTCTGGGCGCTGATGCTGTCGTCACGGTCAAGTACGTCCGATCCTGATGCGCGCGGACAACAACGGCGAGGGCGGGAGCCTGGCGCTGCTGGCGCTGCGCGCAGCGCGCGCTCGGCGGCTGGCGAGCGATGGTGTTCTGCTGCTGGGCGTGCTCGCGGCGCTGTTCTACGGCGACGCATGATCCCGCCCGCCATCTCGGTGCTGTCGGCGGTCGAGGGCTGCGCACCTGTCGTCACCCCGGCCTTCGGCCAGCTACGTGCATGCCGATCGCGATCGCGATCCTGGTCGCGCTGTTCGCGATCCAGCGGCGCGGCACGGGCAAGGTCGCGCCTTCTTCGGGCCGGTCATGCGATCCTCTGGTTCCTCGGCGCTCGCGGTGCGCTGGCGGCGCTGGCACATCGCCGACGAGCCCTCGATCCTTCTGGGCGCTCAACCCGCACTGTACGGCGTCTCCTTCCTTCGTTCTGACCACGGCGTCACCGCGGCTGTTCGCGCTCGGCGCGGTCGGTGGTGCTGGCGGTGACCGGGGCGGAGGCGCTGTTCGCCGATCTCGGGCATTTCGGGCGCAAGCCGATCCGGTCGTGGCTGTTCAGCCTCGTGTGGCCGGCGCTGATGCTGAACTATCTGGGCCAGGGCGCGCTGCTGCTGCTCGGCGCGACCCGGCGAGGCGCGCGCCTTCAAGAACCCGTTCTTCCTGCTGGCGCCGGCTGCGCTGGCTGCTGCCCCTGGTGATCCTGGCGACGCTCGCCACCGTCACCGCGAGCCAGGCCGTCATCACCGGCGCCTTCTCGCTGTCGCGGCAGGCGATCCAGCTCGGCATGCTGCCGCGCATGGAGATCCGCCACACCAGCGCGCGCCATTCCGGGCAGATCTACATCCCGCGATCAACTGGCTGCTGCTGGTGATGGTGGTGCTGGCTGGTGCTGTTCTTCCGCACCTCCTCGGCGTCTGGCCGCGCCTACGGCATCGCGGTGACCGGCACGATGTTGATCGACCACCTGCTGGTCGGCGTGCTGATCCGGCGCGCTGTGGCACTGGCCGTCTGGGCGGTGATCGCGCTCGATCGCGCTGTTCACCATCGACAGCATCTTCTTCGCGCGAACCTGACCAAGGTGCCCGACGGCGGCTGGTTCCCGCTGCTGGTCGCGGCGGTGGTCTTCGTGCTGCTGACGACCTGGGTGCGGGGCGCAAGCTGATGATCGAGCGGATGCGTGAGGCGACCATGCCGATCAAGGTCTTCATCGCCTCCGCCGCCAACTCGGCGACGCGGGTGTCGGGCACCGCGGTGTTCATGACCAGCGCGCCCGACGGCGTGCCCCACGCGCTGCTCCACAACCTGAAGCACAACAAGGTGCTGCACGAGCGCGTGATCCTGCTGACGGTGAAGGATCGCCGACATGCCCTACTGGCCGGAGCGAGCGCTTCCTCCACGACGATCTGGGCAGGGGCTTCCACCGCGTGGTCCTGCGCTACGGCTTCATGGAGGAGCCGACGTGCCCGCGGCGCTGAAGCGCTTCCAGCAGTGCGGCGCCGAGTTCAAGATGATGGAGACCAGCTTCTTCCTGTCGCGCGGCAGACGCTGCTCGCGTCCGAGCGGCCGGGCATGGCGATCTGGCGCGAGAAGCTGTTCGCGTGGATGCTGCGCAACGCCGAGAGCGCGATGGAGTTCTTCCGCCTGCCGACCAACCGCGTGGTGGAGCTGGGCAGCCAGGTCGAGATTTGAGCCACCCCGCAAAGTGGTACTTTGCGGGGACCCGCCATGACGCCCGCCCCATCATCGTCACCGCGCTGTTCGGCGCGAGGATCAGGCGTGGTTCGACGCACTGCGCCGCCCATTTCCCGCCCGAGCGCAACCAGCTGGCGGCGCACCTGACCATGTTCCACCACCTGCCGCCGTCATGCGCCGACGAGCTGAAGCGGCGGCTGCGCGCGGCGACGCGCGGCGTGCCGGCGCCCGGCGCAGGGTGAGCGGCGTGATCTCGCTGGGGCGCGGCGTCGCCTATCGCATCGAGAGCGCCGCTGGCCGCGATCCGCGCGCGGCTGGCGGAGGCGTTCGCCGGGCTGCTGACGCCGCAGGACGCAGGGCGGCTGGCGCGCGCACGTGACGGTGCAGAACAAGGTGGAAGGCCGGCGCAGGAAGGCTGCTCGCGGCGCTGTCGCGCGATTTCGCCGGCCGGTGCGCGATCGCCGGGGCTGGCGGCGTGGTGGTATCGCGGCGGACCGTGGGAGCCGCTGGCGCGCCACGCTTCCGTGGTGAGCCGTGGTAGCGAGGGAGGGATTTGAACCCCCGACACAAGGATTATGATTCCGCTGCTCTAACCAGCTGAGCTACTCCCGCCATGGGGAGGCGATGTCCAGCGCCGCCGCGCCGCGTCAACGCGGGCGCAAGCGGCGGTTGTTTCGAAAGATTTGGTGCAATGCAACCGACGAAGCCCGGCCGAACTCAAGCGCTTGAGGCGAACAGCGAAAGGTCGCATGCGTATCGAACGCTCCTGGCGGCGGTGGCCGATCAGCCACCGGCCGCTCCGGCGCATGGCCGACCGCCAACCCGGCGCGTCGCCAGCGGCGCGGTGCGCGCAACGATGCGCATGCCAGCGAAGCTGGGCGGAGGCGTGGCGACCAGGGCATCGTCGGTCCGACGGCGATCCTCGCGCGGGATCGTCGCGATCGTGGTGAATGGACGGCGACGGCGTTCCGTCGGCATGACTGATCAGGACGCGTGACGGGCACGCCGTAGAGGTCGCTCGTCCGGCCCCCTCGATCGTCGGCGTGCCGCCACCGCGAGGTGGGCGGTCAGGTGGACCTCGCCGTCGATCTCCGGCGCGTCGGCAGGAGCGTCTGGTCGCCCCGCTCCGCGTCGACCGCGTCGACGATCACGTCGAGCGTCCGGCCGACCTTGGCCGCAGCTTCGCGGCGCTGATCGCGGCGGTGCGCCTCCATGACGCGGGCGTAGCGCTCCTCCTTGACCTCTCCGGCACCGGATCGGGCAGGCGTTGGCGGGCGCGCCCGCGACCGGCTCGAAGCGGAAGGCGCCGACGCGGTCGAGCTGCGCCTCGTCCAGCCAGTCGAGCAGGTAGCGAAGTCGTCCTCGGTCTCGCCGGGGAAGCCGACGATGAAGGTCGAGCGGATCGCGAGATCGGGACAGGTCTCGCGCCAGCGCCGGATGCGCTCCAGCACCTTGGCGTCGTTGCCGGGCGCTTCATCGCGAGCACACCGGGGCTGGCGTGCTGGAACGGGATGTCGAGGTAGGGCAGCACCAGCCCCTCCGCCATCAGCGGATGACCTGTCGACGTGCGGGTAGGGGTAGACGTAGTGCAGCCGGACCCAGGCGCGATCCGCCGAGCTCGCGCGCGAGGTCGGTCATGCGCGCGCGCACCTCGCGCCGCGCCACGGGCGCGGCTCGCGGCGGATGTCGATGCCGTAGGCGCTGGTGTCCTGGCTGATGACCAGCAGCTCCTTGCGCCCCGCCGCACCAGCTTCTCGGCCTCGCGCAGGATCGCGTCGGGGCGGCGGCTGACGAGGTCGCCGCGCAGGGACGGGATGATGCAGAACGAGCAGCGATGGTTGCACCCCTCGCTGATCTTCAGATAGGCGTAGTGGCGCGGGGTGAGCTTCAGCCCCGCGTCCGGGATCAGGTCGAGGAACGGGTCGTGGGCGGGCGGGGCGGCGGCGTGACCGCCTCCACCACCTGCTCGTACTGGTGCGCGCCGGTGATCGCGAGCACGTCGGGAAGCGCGCGCGGATCGCCTCGGCCTCCCCATGCAGCCCGTCACGATGACGCGGCCGTTCTCGGCATCGCCTCGCCGATCGCCTCCAGGCTCTCCTCCTTGGCGCTGTCGAGGAAGCCGCAGGTGTTGACGAGCACGACATCGGCGCCTGCATAATCGGGCGACATCTGATAGCCGTCGGCGCGCAGCTGGGTCAGGATGCGCTCGCTGTCGACCAGGTTCTTGGGACAGCCGAGCGAGACCATGCCCACGCGGGGCGGGGAGGGGATCTGCGTAGCCATCGGGAGCGCGCGGACATAGCGATGGCGCGCGATTTTTTCTAGGGGAGCGGATGGCCGCATTACGCCTGATTCCCCCCCGATACAATCCGCCCGTCGCGGCCGCGCGCGGCGTGACCGTGGCGCTGAGCCGCGAAGGGCGTTCTGTCGCTGGCGCATCGCGCGGGCGGGAGCCATCGCTGGGCTGGCCGGCGGTCGCGGCGGTGCGCGTACCGACGCCTGTGGCGTGGAAGCGGACCTGTTTCGAGCTGTTCCTGATGCTCGACGACGACGACGCTACGTCGAGTTCAACTTCTCGCCGTCCGGCGCGTGGGCGGCCTACGCCTTCGACGGGTATCGCGCGGGGATGGCGGCGCTGGACATTGAGCCGACCGTCGACGTGGAGCGACCGGGCGACGGTGCGCTGCGTGCTGCCGGGCGGATCCGGGCGGCCGCGCGCATGGCGCTGACCGCGGTGGTCGAGGAGGAGGGCGGGCGCGCTCCTTCTGGTCGCTGGCGCATCCGCCGGGCGCGCCCGATTTCCACCACGCCGCTTGCTTCGCGGCGCGGCTCCCGGCACCGGGGCGGCGGCATGAGGTTCGGGATCGACCGCCTGCTCGCCGATCCCGCGCTGCGCGCGCCGCTGGAGGGCAAGCGCGTGGCGCTGCTGGCGCATCCCGCCTCGGTCACCGCGGACCTGACCACAGCCTCGACGCGCTGGTCGCGGCGGGGTCAACGTCAGCGCGGTGTTCGGGCCGCAGCACGGGTGCGCGGCGATCTCAGGACAATATGATGGAGTCGCCCGACTACCGATCCGACCTACGGCGTGCCGGTGTTCAGCCTCTACGGCGAGGTGCGGCGGCCGACCGGGCAGTCGATGGGCACGTTCGACGTGCTGCTGGTCGACCTGCAGGACGTGGGCTGCCGCATCTACACCTTCGTCACGACGCTGCTGTACGTGCTGGAGGCGGCGGCGGCGCATGGGAAGGCGGTGTGGGTGCTCGACCGGCCCAACCCGGCCGGGCGTCCGGTCGAGGGCACGACGCTGCGCCCGGCTGGGAGAGCTTCGTCGGCGCGGGCCGATGCCGATGCGCCACGGCATGACGCTGGGCGAGATGGGGCGTGGTTCGTCGCCGCTTCGGCTGGACGTCGACTATCGCGTGATCGCGATGGAGGGCTGGACGCCGGAGGAGGGGCCGGGGTTCGGCTGGCCGGCGGAGCGGGTGTGGATCAACCCCAGCCCCAACGCGGCCGGCGTCAACATGGCGCGGGCCTATGCCGGCACGGTGATGCTGGAGGGGACCACGCTGTCGGAGGGGCGCGGCACGACGCGGCCGCTGGAGCTGTTCGGGGCGCCCGACCTCGACGCGCGGCGCTGCTGGCGGAGATGCGGCGGTTCGCGCCGCGTGGCTGCGCGGATGCACGCTGCGCGACATCTGGTTCCAGCCGACCTTCCACAAGCACGTCGGCGCGCTGTGCGGCGGGCTGTTCATCACGCCGAGGGGCGGGTTACGACCATGCCGCGTTCGGCCGTGGCGGGTGCAGGCGCTGGCGTTCAAGGCGATCCGGACGCTGTGGCCCGACTATCCGCTATGGCGCGATTTTCCGTATGAGTACGAGTTCGACAAGCTGGCGATCGACGTAATCAATGGCGGCCCGGCGCTGCGCGAGTGGGTCGACGACCGCCGCCGCGCCGGGCGACCTGGACGCGATTGCCGGCGCGGACGAGGCCGCCTGGATCGAGGCCAGGCGGCCCTTTCCTGCTCTACTGAGAAGCAGCTACACCGGACCCGGCTCAAGGCCGGGCGACGCGATGGAAGATAAGCTCTTCTTGGCTCTTCTTCGCGGGTGCCTTCTTCGCCGCCGGCTTCTTGGCGGCGGGCTTCTTGGCGGAGCCGGCTTCAACGGCCGCGGCCTTCTTCGCCAGCAGCACACGGCGGCGGCGATCAGCAGCGCCGGCGCTCACCACGCCGGCGGCGACGGCGGCGGCGGTGCCCTTGTTCTCCTTGACCGTCTTGGTCGCGGATTTGGCCGCCTTCTTCACCGCGGCGGTCGCCTTGTCGGCGGTGTCGAAATGCCTGATCGACCACGTCCTTCTTCGGCTTCGGCATCCGTGGCGGACCAGCCTTTGGGGTGGGGCATGGCGGATTCGGGGATGCTCGACATGACTGGTCTCCGTTGACGCGAACTGATCGGCATCAACCGTAACGCAGATGCAATGTTCTTGAACTCAGCGCTTGCCGGTGAGCTCCCGCATCGCCTGGTCATCGAGCCGCCAGCGTCAGCGGATACATGCGTCGGTCATCAGCTCGGTACGATGCGGGTCGACTGCGAGTAGCCCCACTGCGCCTCCGGCCGGGTTGAGCCACACCGCGGCAGCCGGGGTAGGTGGTGGTGAGGCGCGTGCTGGAGCCGGAACCGCGCCCGCCTCCTCGTTGAAATGCTCGACCGAGCCGCCGGGATGGGTGATCTCGTACGGGCTCATCGCGGCGTCGCCGACGAACACCAGCTTGTAGTCGTGGCCGTATTTGTGGAGCACGTCCCAGGTCGGCGTGCGCTCGGTGAAGCGGCGCGTGTTGTCCTTCCACAGCCCCTCGTAGCTGGGGCGATTGTGGAAATAGAAGAACTCCAGGTTCTTGAACTCGCCGGTGGCGGCGCTGAACAGCTCCTCGCACAGCTTGATGACGGGATCCATCGAGCCGCCGACGTCGAGGAAGAGGAGGAGCTTCACCGCATTGTGCCGCTCGGGACGCATGCGGATGTCGAGCCAGCCCTGCCGCGCGGTGCCCTCCACCGTCGCGTCGAGGTCGAGCTCGTCGGCGGCACCCTCGCGCGCGAAACGGCGCAGGCGGCGCAACGCCACCTTGATGTTGCGGGTGCCGAGCTCGCGGGTGTTGTCGAGGTTCCTGAAGGCGCGCTGGTCCCAGACCTTGATCGCGCGCTTGTGGCGCGACTCGCCGCCGATGCGCACGACTTCCGGATTGTAGCCAGAATTGCCGAAGGGCGAGGTGCCGCCGGTGCCGATCCACTTGTTGCCGCCCTGGTGACGGCCCTGCTGCTCGGCGAGCCGCTGCTTCAGCGTCTCCATGATCTTGTCCCAGTCGCCGCAGCGACTCGATCGCCGCCATCTCCTCCGGCGTCAGGAACTTCTGCGCCACCGCCTTCAGCCACTCGGCCGGGATCTCCGCCTCGGCGAGTGCCGTAGCTGGTGGCGATCACCCTTGAAGACCTCGGCGAAGACCCGGTCGAACCGGTCGATCAGCCCCTCGTCCTTCACGTAGACGGCGCGGGAGAGGTAGTAGAACTCCTCCGGGCTGCGCGCGATCACCTCGCGGTCGAGCGCCTCCAGCAGACGAGGTGCTCCTTCAGGCTCGCCGGGATGCCGGCGGCGCGCAGCTCGTCGAGGAAGAGAGGAACATGCCCGCCGGCTTGCGCGCGGGGCGCGCGCTGTCTAGCGCGCGTAGGCGTCGATCAGCGCGCCGACGTAAGTCGGGTTCTTGGCGGTGAGCTCGGCGGCGGGCTTGCCGAGCCGTAGATGAAGCCGTCGACCGGTAGACGCTGCCGCCGAGCCCGTTGGTGTCGCGGTACCAGACCTTCACCTCGGACCAGTCGTTGTCGGGCGACGTCGTAGAGGTCACGTCCTGCTCGGCGTGGCCGCGCTCGCCGTTGAGGCGCGACCAGTTGGCGTGGGTGAGCATCAGCACGCGCGCTCGACGACGCGGCTGACCACCGCGACGTGGCCGAGGCGCAGCTGGCCGTCTTCTTGAACACGATCACCGAGCCGACCTTGGGCAGGCTGCCGCGGGCGTAGCGGCCGGCGGCCTGGCTCCACCAGGTCCAGGCGTCGCCGAAGATCTGGATGCCCGAGCGGCGCGCGCGAAGGGCACGCACTGGCCGACGTAGTCGAGCAGCGAGCCCGCCTGCGGGGGCGCGAACAAGAGGGCGAGGGCAGCCACGAGGCGCTTCATGGGACGACGCATACCCATGCCGTCGTAAGCACCGGGTTCTACGAGATGGTTAATCCGAACGATGAATGAGCGCTCAGGAAAAATTCATCGATTTTGCTGGCGCTTCGCCATGAAGGCCAATCGCTCGAAGAGCATGACGTCCTGCTCATTTTTCAGCAGCGCGCCGTGCAGCGGCGGGATCGCCTTGGTCGGGTCGCGGTTCTGCAGCACGTCGAGCGGCATGTCCTCGTGCAGCAGCAGCTTAGCCAGTCGAGCAACTCGGAGGTCGAGGGCTTCTTCTTGAGGCCCGGCACCTCGCGCACCTCGAAGAAGATGTCCATCGCCTTGCTGACCAGCATCTTCTGGATGCCGGGGAAGTGGACGTCGACGATCGCCTGCATCGTCTCGCGGTCGGGGAACTTGATGTAGTGGAAGAAGCAGCGGCGCAGGAAGGCGTCGGGCAGCTCCTTCTCGTTGTTCGAGGTGATGACGACGATCGGCCGCTCCACCGCCCGGACCGTCTCGCCGGTCTCGTAGACGTGGAACTCCATGCGGTCGAGTTCCTGCAGGAGGTCGTTCGGGAATTCGATGTCGGCCTTGTCGATCTCGTCGATCAGCAGCACCGGCCGCTGCGGCGCGGCGAACGCCTCCCACAGCTTGCCGCGGCGGATGTAGTGGCCGATCTCCGAGACGCGCGGGTCGCCGAGCTGCGAGTCGCGCAGCCGCGAGACCGCGTCGTACTCGTAGAGTCCCTGCTGCGCCTTGGTGGTGGACTTGACGTTCCACTCGATCAGTTCGGCGCCCGTCGCCTTGGCGATCTCGTGGGCGCCAGACGGTCTTGCCGGTGCCGGGCTCGCCCTTCACCAGCAGCGGGCGCCGCAGCGTGACGGCGGCGTTGACCGCGACCTTCAGGTCGTCGGTGGCGACGTAGTTCTCGGTACCGGTGAAGCGCTGCATGGCACCGGCGGTAGCGCCGGGGCACGGGAAGGCAGGGTCAGTCGCGCGCGCGTCGGCGCGGGCCTCCAGCAGATCCCACAGCCCGCGGTGCTGCGCCAGCAGCTGCTCGGCGCCGAAGCGCAGCGCGCGCGATACGGCCGGGTCGTCTCGGCGGCGACGACGCGCAGCGTCCGGCGGGGGCGGGCAGGCGGGGGCGCGGGGAGCAGCAGCGCGAGCTGCGCCGCGGCGTCGAGGACGGCGCGGATCGCCTGCCAGTCCAGCACCAGCGCGGTCGCCGCGCCGAGCGCGCAGCCGACGCGGTCGAGCGGCGAGCAGCTCCAGCGCGCGGCGCTGGCCGGCGATGGCGGCGGCGGCCTTGTCGTGGGCGGGGTGGACGGCGCCGGGCCGACCGCGGCGGCGGCGAGCCGGGCCAGCGCGTGCGCTCGTCGGCGAAGCCGGCGGCGGCGGCGGCGAGCCAGCGCGCGCCGCACCGGCTGTCGTGGCGCGCGGCGTGGTCGATCACGCCGGGGTAAGGCGGCGTGGATGGCGCACAGCGCGTGCACCGCGTCGGCCAGGTCGCGCCGCGTTCCGCCCGCGACCAGCGCGCGGCGCCAGCCGGCGGCGCTGCCCTCGACCGCCACGAAGCGGTCGAACGCGAGCGGCGGCGGTCGCGTGGCTGACCGGTGGTTGACGATGCGCTCTACTCCGCGGTTGCCGGCACGCGCGGCGCGGGTCGGTCGCGAATAGCGCAGAGGCGTAAAGAGGCGGTTACGCCCGCGCCGCAACACGGCGGCGACCGCCTCCACGCGCGAGCGCCGCGGATCGGCGCCAGCGCGACGCGGACCGGCAGCGGCGCCCGCGGTTGACCAGCAGCGTCGCGTCGAGCGCGACCGGCGGCCGGCGATCGCCGCCTCACCGCGTCGCCGATCGCACGCGCGCGATCGACGCTGAGCAGCGCGACGAAGCGCGCGCGGGCGAGCGCCTCCGCCGCGATGCCGGTCAGGGCGCAGAGCGCCGGCTCGGCGCCTCGAGATAGCCGCGCAGGCCGATGCGCGCGGTGGCGACGCGCCGTCGCGCGCGCCGCCTCGTCCAGTGCGGCGGCGGTGGCGGCGAGGCGCTGGTGCGCCTGCGCCGCGGTGACGTCGCGCAGGAACACGGCGACGCCGCCCGGGAAGGGCTCCAGCGCGCACTCGTGCTCGCGCTCGTGGTGGCAGCAGGATCACCGTTTCTCGCCGCGCGCGTGGCGGCGACCCGCTCCAGCGCGGCGGCGAGGAAGGGTCGCCCGGCGCCAGCGCGGTGGCGGGATCGCCGGCGGCGATGCCGAAGCGGCGCGCGCGCGCGCCGGCGGCGACGATGCGCCCGTCGTCGGTCGACCCAGCACCGCCGCCTCGCGCACCCGTCGAGCAGCGCCTCCACGCTGCCGCTGCGACGCCGCCTCGCCGCCGCCGTGCGGGTGCACAGCGCGTCCATGAGGTCGAGCGAGGTCAGCACCAGCCGCGGCCGCCCGCGATGGAGGACGTAGACCGGCGCGCGCTGCGCGCGATCCTGCCACAGGCCGAACTGGCGGACGAGTTCGGAGGCGGTGACCATCTGGTCGGCGCCGCGGGCGACGGGTTCAGCGAGGACATGGCGGCGTCGCTGCGCTCGAGCGCGCCTCGCAAGGCGGCCGCTCCGCATCGGACGCGGCGGTGCGGCGAAATCGCGCAGGTCCGCCGAAGCGGAGCAGAACGGCGGCAACCGTGCTCGCGCAGGAAGGACGGCTGCGCGGATTGCGTACGTGCGCCGAACGGACGACGCCGCGATGGTAAACCGCCCGCCCTACTTTCGGTGATGTCGACGGCGGGCGGTTCGGTCCCAACGCTGAACGCCGGCGACGCAGGGATGAGGCCCGGCACGGTCCCGCCGCGGTCTCCCCGATCCATGGTGCGCCGCGTCCCCCAAGACGCGGATGCGCCGGTCCCGGCGGCGATGGTCCCACGCCGCCGGGGCCCCCTTCTCATCGGAGCCATGCCCATGCCGCTTTGCCGCTATCTCGCCACCGCCGCGCTGATCGCCGCCACGCCCGCCGGCGCGCAGGTGCTGCCGCCGCTCACCCTGGTCGACCTCGACGCCGAGGTGACGGTCGTCACCGATCGCGTCGTCGCGCTGGAAGGCGAACGGACGCGCAGGCGCGTCAACGCCGACGTCGACGCGCGGCTCGACGCCAACGTGAAGGCGGTCGCCGCGTGGACGCCAAGGTCGACGCGACCGTGAAGGCGGTCGACCGCATCGGCGCGCGTCGCGATCGCCACCGCAAGGCGGTCGCGGACGTGGACGCGAAGGTCGCCGCAACGTCGCCGCCACCGCCGCGGTGGACGCGAAGGCCGACGCCGCGCTGCTCGCCGCGAGCGCCAAGGTCGCGCCGGGTCGACGCGCCGTCAAGGCGCGTGGCCGACGTGAACGGCCGGTCGACGCCAACGCCGCCATCGCCAAGGTCGACGGCAGGGTGAGCGCCAACAGCGCCGCGCTGGTCGACCTCGACGGCCCGCGTGCTCGCCAACGCCGACGCGACGGTGACCCTCGCCGGTCGCGTCGACGCCACGACCAGGCGCTGGTCAGCATCGACAACCGCGTCACCAACAACAGCGTGGCGATCACCAACATCGACAGCCGCGTCGCCGGCAACACCACCGCGATCACCAACATCGATGCCGCGGGTGACCCAGCACACCGCCATCACCAACCCGACCAGCGGGTGACGAACACCACTGCGATCGACGTCAGTGACCTGGACCAGCGCAACACCACCGCGATCGCCAACGTCGATGCGCGGGTGACCGCCAACGACCGGCGCGACGACGCGCAGGATGTGGTGCTGGCCGACCATGATCGCCGCATCACGCGGGCGCAGGGCATCGCCGACACGGCGCGGGCGGAGACCGCGACGCTGCGCGCCGACGTCGACGCGGGCCGCGCCGGGCTGGTGCGGCAGGCCGGGCCGTCGAGCGAGGTGACGGTGGCCAGAGCACCACCGGCGGCGAGGCGGTGCGCTTCACCGGCAGCGACGGCGACCGCCGCCTGACCGGCGTGGCCAGCGGCGTCGCGAGCAACGACGCGGCGACGATGGGTCAGCTGCGCGCCAGCGCGCCGACACGCTGAGCGCCGCCAACAGCTACACCGACCGCAGCGTCGCCGACATGATGCAGCGCCAGACCGCGGCGTTCGACCGCATGATGGTGAGCAACAACGCCATGCTCCGGCGCGACATCGACAGCTCGGCCGCCGGCTCGGCGCGCTCGCCTCGCTGCCGCAGGCGATCGTGCCGGGGCGGGGCTGGCGGCGTCAGCCTGGGCGGCAAGGGCGAGCAGGTCGCGCTGGCGATGGGCATCTCAAGGCGTTCGCCGGCAAGCACGTGCCGATCCTGCGCGCCGGCGCCTCGGTCGACACGCGGACGGGCGACGCCACCTACAACATCGGCGCCGGCCTGCACTTCTGACGCGAAGGTAGCGCCGACAGGAAGGGCGTCGCGGCCGGCTCGCGGCGCCTTCTGCGGCGCAACCGTTCGTCCAGGGGCCGCCGCGGAGGCGCGTGCCGAAGGACATGTGGTTCGAGAGGAGGCCGACTTCCCGGATCGGTCCGATGGGCTCTCCTCACCGCGAACGGCGCAAGATCAGCGCCTTGGCCTCGATCTGGCGGATGCGCTCGCGGGTCACCGAGAATTGCTGGCCGACCTCTTCGAGCGTGTGGTCGGTGTTCATGCCGATGCCGAAGCGCATGCGCAGCACGCGCTCCTCGCGCGGAGTGAGCGAGGCGAGCACGCGCGTCGTGGTCTCGCGCAGGTTCGACTGGATCGCCGCGTCGATCGGCAGGACGACGTTCTTGTCCTCGATGAAGTCGCCCAGATGGCTGTCCTCCTCGTCGCCGATCGGGGTCTCCAGCGAGATCGGCTCCTTGGCGATCTTGAGGACCTTGCGCACCTTCTCCAGCGGCATGGCCAGCTTCTCGGCCAGTTCCTCCGGGGTCGGCTCGCGGCCGATCTCGTGCAGCATCTGGCGCGAGGTGCGCACGATCTTGTTGATCGTCTCGATCATGTGCACCGGGATGCGGATGGTGCGGGCCTGATCGGCGATCGAGCGGGTGATCGCCTGCCGGATCCACCACGTCGCGTAGGTCGAGAACTTGTAGCCGCGCCGGTACTCGAACTTGTCCACCGCCTTCATCAGGCCGATGTTGCCCTCCTGGATCAAGTCCAGGAACTGCAGGCCGCGGTTGGTGTACTTCTTGGCGATCGAGATCACGAGGCGCAGGTTCGCCTCGATCATCTCCTTCTTGGCCTGGCGCGCCTCGCGCTCGCCCTTCTGGACCATGTTGACGATCTTGCGGTACTCGCCGAGCGCCATGCCGGTCTGCTGCGCGAGCGTCGCCGATCTCGACGCGCGGATGCGGTCCACCGCCGCCGCCTCGTTGGTCGGCGAAGGCTTCCACTTCTTGTCGAGCTTGCCGACCGGTCGCCAGCCAGCTGTCGTCGAGCTCGTGCCCGACGTAGCGGCGCAGGAAGTCCTTGCGCGGCACCTTGTGGCGCTCGGCCAGGCGCAGCATCTGCCCGCCCAGCGCGGTGAGGCGCCGGTTGAAGCTGTAGAGCTGGTCGACGAGATACTCGATCTTGGCGTTGTGGAACTGCACCGCCTCCACCTCGGCGGTCAGCTCCTCGCGCAGCTTCTGGTACTTGCGCTCTCGCGCCGGCCGACAGCTCGCCGCCCGCCGCCATCGCGTCGAGGCGCTCGCCTGGACCTTGCGAGAACTTCTTGTAGATCGCGGTGATGTTGGCGAAGCGCTCCAGCGCCTGCGGCTTCAGCGTCTCCTCCATCTGCGCGAGGCTGAGGTGTTGTCCTCTCCTCGTCGTCGGTCGTCGTCGGCGCGCGCCGCTCGGTCAGGTCGTCCTCGTCCTCGTCGCCGGGCGGCCTCCTCGGGCGCGTCCTCCTCCTCCTTGAAGGAAGCGCCGGCGGTCTTCTCGCTGATCTCGCCGCTGTCGTCGTCCTCGGCGCTCTCCACCTGCTCGGCGGACGGGCCCTTCGACAGCATCGCGTCGAGGTCCAGGATCTCGCGCAGCTGCATCGTGCCCTCGTTGAGGGCGGTCGACCAGTCGATGATGGCCTGGAAGGTCAGCGGGCTCTCGCACAGCCCCACGATCATCGTCTCGCGGCCGGCCTCGATGCGCTTGGCGATGGCGATCTCGCCCTCGCGCGACAGGAGTTCGACCGCCCCCATCTCGCGCAGGTACATGCGCACGGGATCGTCCGTGCGGTCGACCGTCTCCTTCTTCTTCTCCGACCGGCGCGGGCGCTGGCGTCGGCGTCGGCGCCTCGCCGCCCTCGCCGTCCTCGTCGTCCTCGGCCTGGTCCTGCTCCTCGCCTTCCTCGCCCTGCTCCTCGTTCTCGACGACGTTGATGCCCATCTCGTTGAGCACGGCCATGGCGTCCTCGATCTGGTCGAGGTCATCTGATCCTGCGGCAGCCTCGTTCAGCTGGTCGACGGTGATGTAGCCGCGCTTCTTGGCGCGGGCGATCAGCTTCTTCACCTCGCATCGTTCAGGTCGATCAGCGGCGCGTCACCCGTCTCGATCTCGGGAGCCTCAGCCGCCATGTTCGCCTTCGCCATCAATCGTCCTCAGTGCCAAGAGCGCGGGCGTCTTCGTTCGCCTGCACCAGATTTGCAAGGCGCTGGTCGAGCGCCTGGCGTTCCTTCACCAGCGACACCTGCCGGGCGAAGGCTTCCTCGGTGAAACGCGTCTGCATCGCCGAAGTCGCATCCGCCAGCAGCGCGTCCACCTCCGGCCGCGCCACCAGGATCGCGATCGCCTCGTCCAGGTCGGCGCGGGCGGTGTCGGCGTCGGCGCTGCGGGTGGTGAACGAAGTAGGGCATCGCATCCGCCCGCAAGAGGTCGCTCGCGATCCCATCGAAGCCGGATTTCGCCAATATGGTGAGGAGCCTGCCGCTATCAAGCGCGTCGGCGGCGCGGTCCGCCAGCGCCACGTCGACCACCGCCTCGAACAGGCGGCCCGAGCGGCCGCCGGCGAGGCGCAGGCGCCCAGCACCTCCATGTGGCGCGCGATCTCCACCGGGTGGCGGATCAGGCCGGCGAGCACCGCCTTGGCCAGGATCGGATCGATCCCGCCGGCGGCGCGCACCGCCTTGACGTCGTCGGTGAGCGGGCGCGGGGCGGCTGCCACTTCTGCGCCCGGCTTGCGCGGCTCCCAGGCGCGGCGCGGGGCGGCGGCGAACTGCGCGTCGTAGCGGCGGCGGAACTCGGCCTGGTACTCGGACCGGACCGACGGGTCGGCGATGGTCTGCGCGAGGTCGCCGAGGCGGCGCAGCCAGGCCGGCGCGCTGCTCGGGCGTGTCGAGCGGCTCGGCGGCGAGCTCGTGCGCCACAGCCGCTCGACCAGCGGGGCGGCGTGCGGGCGCAGCGCCTCGAAGGCGGTCGGGCCCTTGGCGCGGATCAGGTCGTCGGGATCCTGCCCCTCCGGCAGCGTCACGAAGGCGAGGCTGCGGCCGGGGGCCAGCAGGGCAGCGCGCGGTGGGCGGCGCGCAGCGCGGCCTTCTGCCCGGCGGCGTCGCCGTCGAAGCAGAGCGCGGCACGTCGACCAGCGCCACACCCGCTCCAGCTGGTCCTCGGTGAGCGCGGTGCCGAGCGGGGCGACGACCTCGCCGATGCCGCCTGCGCCAGCGCGATCGCGTCCATGTAGCCCTCGACCACGAAGAGACGCGCCGACTTGCGCGCGGCGGCGGCGGCGCTTGTCGAGGTTGTAGAGGGTGCGGCCCTTGTCGAAGAGCGGGGTGTCGGGCGAGTTGAGGTATTTGGGCTCGCCGTCGCCGATGATGCGGCCGCCGAAGGCGATGACGCGTCCGCGCGCGTCGCGGATCGGGATCATCAGGCGGCCGCGGAAGCGGTCGTACGGCTCCTTGCCCTCGACCTGATGAGCAGAGCCCCGCCTCGATCAGCATGGCGTCGCCGAAATCCTTCAGCGCGGTGCGCAGCTTGCCGCGCGGCGTCGGGGGCGTAGCCGAAGCCGAACGTGCCTTGCGCGTCGCGTCGGTGATGCCGCGGCGTTCCAGCAGGGCGCGCGCGGCGGCGCCGTCGAGGCCGGCGAGCTGGTCCTCGAACCAGTGCGCCGCCGCGCCATGACGTCGTGGAGCGACTTGGCGCGCTCCGCCTCTCGGCCGCTGGCGGTCGAGCGCGGGCAGCTCCATGCCGGCGGCCTGGGCGAGCTCCTTCACCGCGTCCATGAAGGGCAGGCCCGCTGGTCGGTCATCCAGCGGATCGCGTCGCCGTGCGCCGAGCAGCCGAAGCAGTGATAGAAGCCCTTGTCGTCGTTGACGTAGAAGGAGGGCGTCTTCTCGTTGTGGAAGGGGCAGCAGCCCTTGAACTCGCGCCCGGCCTTCTGGAGCTTGGTCTTGCCGACCAGCGCCGAGAGCGAGGTGCGGGCGCGCAGCTCGTCGAGGAAGGCGGGGGGGTGAGCGTCATCTCACGCCCGATTCCGCACTTCGCAATCAACGCTGGCGCGCGTCCGGAGCAAGCGGCGCGTGACGTCAGGAATCGCCGGGGCCGGCCATGTGAGCCGGGCGTTCAGCGCGCAAGCGCCGCCTTCACCAGCCGCTCGCCTTGCTCATGTCGAGGCTCGACGCGTGGCGCGCCTTCAGCTCGGCCATGACGCGGCCCATGTCCTTCATGCCGCTCGCGCCGAGCTCGGCCTTGATCGCCTCGATCGCGGCGCGGGTCTCGTCCTCGCTCAGCTGCTGCGGCAGGAAGCGCTCGATCACCGCGATCTCGCCTCCTCGGCGGCGGCGAGTTCCTCGCGGCCGCCCTTGCGGTACATCTCGATCGACTCGCGGCGCTGCTTGACCATCTTCTGCAGCACCTCGACGACCAGCGCGTCGTCGTCGTCGGGCGCCTTGCCGGTGCGCGCCTCGATGTCGCGGTTCTTGATCGCGGCCTGGATCAGGGAGATGGCGGCGCGGCGTCCTTGTCGCCCGCCTTCATCGCCGCGATCTGCGCGGCCTTGATCTCGTCTCGATCATGGCGCCCTAGCACGTTGACGGGGCCGCGGGGCAGGTTTAGCGGGCGGGGCTTAGCGACATCGCCGCAAACCAGGAGTGCCCGCCGATCATGGCCGACGCCAAGCCTTTCGCCTGCGCCCGCGCCGGAAGGCGCGACCGGGTGCTGGTGCTGGCGTCGGGCGAGGTGGCGTGGGGGCACGGCTTCGGCGCCGAGGGCGAGGCGGTGGGCGAGGTGTGCTTCCATACCGCCATGACCGGCTACCAGGAGATCATGACCGACCCGAGCTTCGCCGGGCAGATCATCACCTTCACCTTCCCGCACATCGGCCACGTGGGCGCCAACCCGGACGACGTCGAGGCGGACGCGCCGCACGCGCTGGGCATGATCGTGCGCGAGCCGCCGACCGCGCCGTCCAACTTCCGCGCCGCGGAACGCCTCGACGGATGGATGCGGCGCCACGCGCGGATCGGGCTGGCGGGATCGACACGCGGCGCTGACGCGGCGGATCAGGGTGGGCGGCGCGCCCAACGGGGTGGTCGCGCACTCGGCCGGGGGCGTTCGACCTCGACTGCTGCTGGCGATGGCGAAGGGCTGGCCGGGGCTGGAGGGAATGGACCTCGCCAAGAGCGTGACGCGGGAGACGCACGGGTCGTGGGACCAGGGCGTGTGGCGGCTGGGGTTCGATGTTGGCGAAGGTGCCGCGGAACGGGGCTCGCGGCCGCACGTCGTCGCGATCGACTACGGCAGCAAGTTCAACATCTTCCGCAACCTTGTTGAGGCGGGCGCAAGGGTCAGCGTGGTGCCGGCGGCGAGCGCGTTCGAGGAGGTGATGGCGCTGGAGCCGGACGGCATCTTCCTGTCAACGGGCCGGGCGATCCGGCGGCGACGGGGAAGTATGCGGTGCCGGTGATCCGGCAGCTGCTCGACAGACGAACGCCCTGTTCGGCATCTGCCTGGGGCACCAGCTGCTCGGCGCTGGCGCTGGGCGGGCGACGACCAAGATGTTCCAGGGCCACCGCGGCGCCAACCATCCGGTCAAGCGGCTGAGCGACGGCGCGGTCGAGATCACCAGCATGAACCACGGCTTCGCGGTGGAGCGCGGAAGTTTGCCGGAAGGTGTCACCGAGACCACGTGTCGCTGTTCGACGGCAGCAATGCCGGGCTGGAGTGGACGGCGGGCGGGCGTTCAGCGTGCAGTACCATCCGGAGGCGAGCCCGGGGCCGCAGGATAGCTTGTATCTGTTCGAGCGGTTCGTCGGGATGCTGGAGATGACCGCGGCGTGTTTGACCGGCACCGATACCGTCTTTCGCTGGGAATCGCAAGTCGTCCAGTATGTCGGCAGGTGATGGCGCGGCGGCGGAGTGGAGCTCAGGCCGGGGACAGGAGGACTGGTCTACCGAGCAGGTCCTCAATCATCTGGGCGCGGACGGCTGGCAAGCTGGTGTCGCTCTCTGGGCCGACGTGACCACCGCGAGGCAAGACCAGCACACCGGCCGCCGCCTACATCCTGAAATCGACCCCTGTTGCGAAGAACGACATCTGAATGCCCAAGCGTACCGACATCGCCTCGATCCTGATCATCGGTGCGGGGCCGATCATCATCGGGCAGGCGTGCGAGTTCGATTACTCGGGAACGCAGGCGATCAAGGCGTTGAAGGAGGAGGGGTATCGGGTCGTCCTGGTCAACTCCAACCCGGCCACGATCATGACCGATCCGGAGCTCGCCGACGCGACTTATGTCGAGCCGATCACGCCGGAGGTGGTCGCGCGCATCATCGAGGCGGAGCGGCCCGACGCGGTGCTGCCGACGATGGGCGGGCAGACCGCGCTCAACACCGCGCTGGCGCTGTCCAGCGCGACGGCACGCTGGAGAAGTTCGGCGTCAGATGATCGGCGCCGACGCCGAGGCGATCGACAAGGCGGAGGACCGGCTGAAGTTCCGCGAGGCGATGGACCGGATCGGGCTGGAGAGCGCGCGCTCGGCGATCGCGCACAGCGAGGCGGAGGCGCTGGCGGGCTGGAGACAGGTCGGGCTGCCGGCGATCATCCGGCCGAGCTTCACGCTGGGCGGCACGGCGGCGGCGTCGCGTACAACCGCGAGGAGTTCGTCTGGAGATCGTCCGCAAGGGGCTCGACCGTCGCCCACCACCGAGGTGCTGATCGAGGAGTCGCTGCTCGGCTGGAAGGAGTATGAGATGGAGGTGGTCCGCGACCGCGCGGACAATGCCATCATCATCTGCTCCATCGAGAATGTCGATCCGATGGGCGTCCACACCGGCGATTCCATCACCGTCGCCCCGGCGCTGACGCTGACCGACAAGGAATACCAGATCATGCGCACGGCCAGCATCGCCGTGCTGCGCGAGATCGGCGTGGAGACGGGGGTTCCAACGTCCAGTTCGCGGTCAATCCGAAGGACGGGCGCCTGATCGTGATCGAGATGAACCCGCGCGTCAGTCGCTCGTCGGCGCTCGCCTCCAAGGCGACCGGTTTCCCGATCGCGCGCGTCGCGGCGAAACTGGCGATCGGCTACACCCTCGACGAGATCGAGAACGACATCACCGGCGCGACCCCGGCGAGCTTCGAGCCGACGATCGACTATGTCGTCACCAAGATCCCGCGATTCGCGTTCGAGAAGTTCAAGGGTGCCGAGGCGACGCTGTCCACCGCGATGAAGAGCGTGGGCGAGGTGATGGCGATCGGGCGTAATTTCGCCGAGAGCATGCAGAAGGCGCTGCGCGGGCTCGAGGTCGGGTTGAGCGGGTTCAACGACGTCGACGACCTGGTCGGGGCGCCGCGGGCGGAGATCGAGGCGGCGCTGGCGGTGGCGACGCCCGACCGGCTGCTGGTGGCGGCGCAGGCGCTGCGCGAGGGCTTCACCGTCGCCGAGGTCCACGCCATCGCCAAATACGATCCCTGGTTCCTGGAGCGGATCGCCGAGATCGTCGCGGCCGAGGACGAGGTGCGGACCAACGGCCTGCCGATCGACGCGGCGGGGATGCGGCGGCTGAAGGCGATGGGGTTCAGCGACAAGCGGCTCGCCTGGCTGGCGCTGCAATCGGCCAACCTGCGCGGCATGCGGCGCGGCATCGCGCGCGGCGCGGGCTGATCCACGAGGCGGTGGTGGCGATGACCGGCGGCGTGACCGAGGAGGAGGTGCGCGCGCATCGGCTGAAGCTGGGCGTGCGGCCCGGTGTTCAAGCGGATCGACACCTGCGCGGCCGAGTTCGACGCCAGGACGCCATACATGTACTCGACGTACGAGGCGCCCAGCTTCGGCGAGCCCGAGAACGAGGCGATGCCGTCGGACCGCCGCAAGATCGTGATCCTGGGCGGCGGGCCGAACCGGATCGGGCAGGGGATCGAGTTCGATTACTGCTGCTGCCACGCCTGCTTCGCGCTGGAGGAGGCGGGCTTCGAGACGATCATGGTCAATTGCAATCCGGAGACGGTGAGCACCGATTACGACACGTCCGACCGGCTCTACTTCGAGCCGCTGACCGCGGAGGACGTGCTGGAGATCCTCCACGTCGAGCAGTCGCGGGCGAGCCGGTCGGGGTGATCGTCCAGTTCGGTGGGCAAACGCCGCTGAACCTGGCGCGGGCTCTGGAGGCGGCGGGGGTGCCGATCCTGGGCACCAGCCCGACGCGATCGACCTGGCGGAGGACCGCGAGCGTTCGCCGCGCTGGTCAACCGGCTGGAAGCTGCTGCAGCCCGCCAACGGCATCGCGCGCAGCCGCGACGAGGCGCTCGCGGTCGCCGAGCGCATCGGCTACCCGGTGCTGATGCGGCCGAGCTACGTGCTGGGCGGGCGCGCGATGGAGATCGTCGACAGCGACGCGCAGCTCGACGATTATATCCAGACCGCGGTGCAGGTGTCGGGCGACGCGCCGGTGCTGATCGACCAGTATCTGCGCGACGCGATCGAGGTCGACGTCGACGCGCTGTGCGACGGCGACGACGTGGTGGTCGCGGCGTGCTGCAGCACATCGAGGAGGCGGGGTCCACTCGGGCGACAGCGCCTGCTCGATCCCGCCCTATTCGCTGTCGCCGAGATCATCGCCGAGATCGAGCGGCAGCGGCGGCGCTGGCGCGCGGGCTGGGCGTCGTCGGCCTGATGAACATCCAGTTCGCGGTGAAGGACGGGCAGGTCTACCTGATCGAGGTGAACCCGCGCGCGAGCCGTACCGTGCCCTTCGTGGCCAAGGCGATCGGCGCCCCCATCGCCAAGATCGCGGCGCGGGTGATGGCGGGGGAGAAGCTGGCCGACCTGCCGCCGATCGACCGCGCGCATCGACTATTCGCGGTCAAGGAGGCGGTGTTCCCGTTCAACCGCTTCCCGGCGTCGACCCGGTGCTGTCGCCGGAGATGAAAGTCCACCGGCGAAGTGATGGGGATCGCGGCGATTTCACCACCGCCTTCGCCAAGAGCGCAGCTCGGCGCGGGCACGGTGCTGCCGTCCGCAGGCGGCGCGGTGTTCGTCAGCGTCAAGGACGGCGACAAGGCGGCGATCGTGCCGGCGATGCGGGCGCTGGGCGAGGCGGGCTTCACCATCGTGGCGACCGGGGGCACCGCCGACCACCTCGACCGCGCCGGCATCGCGGTGGAGCGGGTCAACAAGGTGGCGCAGGGGCGGCCGCACATCGTCGACCGGATCAAGGACGGCGAGATCGCGCTGATCTTCAACACCACCGAGGGTGGCAGTCGCTGAAGGACAGCCAGCCGATCCGCGCCAGCGCGGTGGCGCAGCGCATCCCCTATTTCACCACCGCCCGCGCCAGCCTGGAGGCGGCGCGCGCGATCGCCACGCGTGCGACCCGCGACCTTGAAGTACGGCCGCTCCAATCCTATTATTCGCAGCCGCACAACTGATCCCTTCACCTTCGTGGACGATGTGCGGGCGGCGCGGGAAGGCGACGCGGGGAGCGTTTTTGCTGGGGCTGGAGGATGGGACGATGGCCACCGTCGAGAAGATGCCGATGCTGCAGGAGGGCCATGACAAGCTCTCGGTCGACCTGAAGCGCCTGAAGCTCGAACGCCCGCAGATCGTCGACGCGATCGAGGAGGCACGCGCGCACGGCGACCTCAGCGAGAACGCCGAATATCACGCCGCGAAGGAGCGGCAGGGCCAGGTCGAGGCGTCGATCGCCGACATCGAGGACAAGCTGTCGCGCGCGCAGATCATCGATCCGCGCGACCTCTCCGGCGACAAGGTGGTGTTCGGCGCCACCGTGACGCTGCGCGACGAGGACGATAAGGCGGTCACCTACCAGATCGTCGGGCAGACCGAGGCCGACGCCAAGACCGGGCGGATCAGCTACAACTCGCCGCTGGGCCGCGCGCTGATCGGCCGGCGGGTGGACGACGAGGTCGAGGTGTCGGTGCCGGCGGGCGACCGCTGGTACGTCGTGTCAAGGTCGAGTTCATCTGATCGACTGGCGCGAGGCGCGGGCGACGGCGGCGATCGCGGCGCTGACCGCGCTCGTCTCCGCGCTGATCCTGCTCGCCGGCTGGCTGCCCGAGGCGGCGGTCGGCGGCGGGCTGATCCCTCCGGCTGCGCTTCGATCCCGCGCGGCCGACGCGCACGGCTTTCCCGGTGCCGGCGTGGCTGACGCCGCTCAGCGCGACGCTGGTCCACGGCGGCTGGGCGCACCTGGCGCTGAACCTCGTCATGTTCGTCTACTGCGGGGCGCAGGTGGAGCGGCGTGCTGGGCGCGCGCGGGCTGGTGGTGCTGTACCTGGTCGGCGGCTACGCGGCGGGGCGGCGCAGTGGGCGAGCGACCCGGCGCGATCGTGCCGATGATCGGGGCGTCGGGGCGATCGATCAGCGCGGTGGTGGCGGCCTACGCGCTGCTGTTCGGGCAGCGGCAGGCGCGGGGATCGGGCCGGTGCCGGCGCGGGTGGTGTGCTGTGGCTGGCGGCGGCGTGGATCGGGATCCAGCTGCTGATCGGGCTCGCGGGATGATGGGCGGGCGATCGCGATCTTCGCGCACATCGGCGGGTTCCTGGCCGGGCTGGTGCTGACGCGGCCGCTGCTGCGTGGCGCTGGCGCGGGGCGTGACGCCGGCGCTGCCGCCGGGCGCGGCGGCACCTCGGGCGGGGCGGCGGCGTGGCGGTGGGCGGGAGCAGTCTCGGGCGACGATCCTGCGGCTGGCGCGGGGCCGCACGACCTCTTTCTCGGCATCGCGATGGGCACGCGCGCCGACGCTGATCCGCGACGAGGCGGCGCGGCTGCGCTGGCTGGCGGGGCGGGTGGCGTGGCGCGCTTCGACCGGTCGGCCGCGGCGGCGACGCGTGGCTGGCGCTGACCGAGGCGGTGCCGGGGCGGCCGGCCGGGCGACTGGCAAGGCGGCGGCGCGGCGGCCGGCGGCGGTGGCGGCGGCGCTGCCGGGTTCTGCGGCGCTGTCGCGCTGCCGGTGGAGGACTGCCCGTTCGAGGCGAGCGGGCGGCGCTGCGGGCTGCCCTGGTGCGGCGAACGTCGCGCGGCGGGCTGGTTGACGAGGACGACTTCGACGACGAGCACGACGGCTGGAGCGCGCGCAGCGTGAATGCTGGCGCCACGTGGCGCGCTGGCGCCGCATCGCGCGCGGCCGGGCGGTGGTGCACGGCGTTCATCCCTGTCGCTGGGCAACCTGCTGCTGGACGAGGAGCTGCGGGTGACGGGGTGCATCGACGTCGGGCGGCGGCGGCGTCGGCGATCCCTACCGCGACGTGACGGATCGCGTGGCCGACCTGGGCAGGTTGGGGAGGCGGCGCAGGCGGTCGCGTGGCGCGCTGGGCACGCGGCCGCTCGACCGGGGCGGCTGGGCGCGCACCTGGCGCTGGACGAGCTGTTCGGTCGGCGGGGCCGCCGAGTGATCCGTGACGTCGCTGCGCGGAGCCGAAGCCCGGCCGGCGTTCATCGTCTCGCGAATAGCTTCGCGTGCGATTCGCCGGGGTCCAGCAGGCGGTGGAGGTGGACGACGACGTAGCGCATCTCGGCGTCGTCGACGGTGCGCTGCGCGGCGGCGCGCCACGCCTTTCGGCGGAGGCGTAGTCGGGAAGATGCCGACGACGTCGAGCGCCTTGGGATCGGCGAAAGTCGAGGGTGCGCGGTCGGTGACGCGGCCGCCGAAGACGAGGTGGAGCTTGCTCATTGAAAAGGGCGTCCCGACTGGAGGTCGGACGCCCTTAGCGGTCGGCGGCGCGCGCCTAGCGGTTGCGGACTTCCTGCTTGCCGGCGTCCACGCCCGCGCGGCCGGCGGCGGTGGCGGCCTTCACCACGCCGTCGAGGGCGAGCGAGCCTGGCCCTTGGCGGCGTCGCGGTTGAGGCCGAGGCCGTTCAGCTCCGTCCTGCCCGGCCGCCTTGGCGGCGGCGAAGGCGGCGGCGGCGGCGGCGCCGACGCGCTTGCCGACGGGGGCGAGCAGCTCCTTCTCGCGCGCGCTGCGCGGGATCACCGCGGCGACGAGCGCGCCGACGGCGAGCCGCCGACCAGCATGCCGACCGGGTTGGCCTCGATCGCCTCGGCGGCGTCGTGGGCGCGGCGCGCGAGGCGTCGACGGCCGGCCTGCGCCTTGTCGCGGGCGCTGTCATAGGCGTGCTGCGCCGCGCTCGCGGGCGCCGGTCGGCTCGTCGATGCCGTCCTTCACGCGGGTGTCATGGTGGCCTGGGTCATGGTCAATCCTCGGTTGCGCGGGGAGAACGCCCCGCTTGGTTGCGGTTGCCGGGCGGCGCCGCGCCTTGCGCGAGCGCGGCGATGCGGTGGCGGGCGAGCACGGCAGATCAGCGCCACCGCGCCGGCGACCTTGCCGGGTTGGCGCGCGCTTGCGCGCTCTCCGCACCGGCGCGAGCGCCGCGCGCCAGCGCCCTCCGCCGCGCTGCGCGCGATCACGGCGCGGCTGGAGCCGCTCCTGCAGCGCGTCCACCGTCTCCTGCAGCCGCGCTTGGCGGCGGCGACGCGCGCCTCGGCGGCCTCCAGCTCCGTCATGGCGTCAGGCGGCGCGGCGAGGCGCGCCTTGCCGATCAGGCCGAGGACCGCGGCGATCGCGAGCACGACGCCGACCACGATCAGCGTCGCCCAGCCGGGCCGACCAGCGTCGCCAGCGACAGGATGAGCCCGACCAGCAGCGCGATCAGCGCCGCCAGCGCCAGCACCCCAGCGACGGCGAAAAGAACCGCCGCCGCCTTGTAGCGCGTGACCGCTCGCCGAGCCGCGCCTTGTGCACCTCGATCTCGGCGCTCGCGACCTCGCGCGCGTCGCCGGACGAGCTGCTGACCAGCCCGGCCAGTCCCGGTTCCCGGGTCGGTCGCCACGCGGGATCAGGCGCGTCGGTGGTCGAGCCGGCGCTGAGCAGGCGCGCGACGACGAAGCCGACCGCGGCGGCGGCGCCGATCGCGACCGCCGGGCTCTTGCGCGAACAGCGCGCGCACGTCGTCGACCAGCTCGTCGACCGACTTGTTGTTCAGCGAGTCCGCGAAGCCCTGCACCTGCGTCGGCGCTGAGCGGGCATACCGGCCGTACTGCGCGCCCAGCTTGTCGTCGACCTGACCGGCCGCGTCCTCCAGCATCCGGGAGAGCTGGCCCAGCGCGTCGCCGGCGCGCGCCTTGCCCTCGTCGGCGTAGCCGCGGGCGCGGTCGCCCGCCTCGGCCTGCAGCTTCTGCGCATTGTCCTTCAGCGACTGGCGCGAGAGCGTGAAGCCGGCCGCCCCATCCGCTGCGCCGGTGTCGCCGGCGGCTCGAAGTCGACGCCCGCATCGTCGAGCGGCGGCGGCCGGCTGGAAGTCGGTGCCGGCGGGCGGGGTGTCAGTCGGCGTTGCCGGGGCGGGGGAGTGTCGTTCTGGTCGGGCATGATGCACCTTTCAAATCGGTGCCGTCACAACCGGCGCGCGGGGCGGGGGTTCCCCACGGCCACGCGGGTTTGCGACGGCGGCGCGGCATATATGCGCGGCCGCCAGCAACATAGGGGATCGTTTCGTGACCGCAATCATCCAGGTGCTCACGGCGCCAGATCCTCGACAGCCGCGGCAACCCGACGATCGAGGTCGATTGCCTCTTGGAGGACGGCTCGTTCGGCCGGGCCGCCGTACCCTCCGGCGCCTCGACCGGCGCGCACGAGGCGGTGGAGCTGCGCGACGGCGACAAGGCCGCTGGGGCGGCAAGGGCGTCGAGCAGGCGGTGGATGCGGTGAACGGCGAGATCGCCGACGCGATCGGCGGCATGGAGGCCGAGGATCAGGTCGCCATCGACGAGGCGATGATCGACCTCGACGGCACGCCGAACAAGGGCAAGCTCGGCGCCAACGCGATCCTCGGCGTGTCAGCCTGGCGGCGGCGAAGGCGGCGGCGGACTCGCGCGGCCTGCCCCTCTACCGCTACGTCGGCGGCGTCCAGGGCCGCATCCTGCCGGTGCCGATGATGAACATCGTCAACGGCGGCGCGCACGCCGACAACCCGATCGACTTCCAGGAATTCATGGTGATGCCGGTCGGCGCCGCCTCGCTCGGCGAGGCCGTGCGCATGGGCGCGGAGGTGTTCCATACCCTCAAGGCCGCGCTGAAGAAGGCCGGCCACAACACCAACGTCGGCGACGAGGGCGGCTTCGCCCCAACATCGCCAGCTCGACCGCCGACGCGCTCGACTTCATCATGCGCGTCGATCGAGGGGCGGGCTTCGCCGGGCGAGGACGTGGTGCTGGCGCTCGACTGCGCGGCGACCGAGTTCTTCAAGGACGGCGCCTACCACATCAGCGAGGGCGAGGGCAAGGTGCTGCGACCGATCGAGCGAGATGGCGACTACCTCGCCGAGCTCGTCGGCGCGCTACCCGATCATCTCGATCGAGGACGGCATGTCGGAGGACGACTGGGAGGGCTGGAAGCTGCTCACGGAAAAAATCGGCGGCATGGTGCAGCTCGTCGGCGACGACCTGTTCGTGACGAATGTCGAGCGCCTCTCGCGCGGCATCGCGGAGGCCACCGCCAATTCGATCCTGGTCAAGGTCAACCAGATCGGCTCGCTCACCGAGACGCTGGCCGCCGTCGATATGGCGCAGCGCGCCGGCTACACCGCGGTGATGTCGCACCGCTCGGGCGAGACCGAGGATTCGACCATCGCGGATCTCGCGGTGGCGACCAATTGCGGGCAGATCAAGACCGGCTCGCTCGCCCGCTCCGACCGGCTCGCCAAGTACAACCAGCTCATCCGCATCGAGGAGGGGCTGGGGCCGGTCGCGCGCTACGCCGGAAGAACGATCCTGCGCGGTTGAAACCGCTTGACGAAGGAATCACGGTTAAGCGATTGTCTCGCCCATGAAGAGCAAGCCGTCGCCCAGCCGGTCGCTCCGCTCAACGTCAAGGCGACGCTGCGCCGCGCGCCGCGATGCCGGCGCTGGCGCTGACGGTGATGGCGTTCTTCGGCGCCTATGCGGTGCTGGGCGCGAACGGCGCGCTGGCGTTCGGCGACTACAAGCGGCAGCTGGCCAGCGCGAGGCGACTATGCCGCGCTCGACCGCAAGCGCGAGGTGCTGAAGAACCGGGTGGCGCTGCTCGACCCGCGCCACGCCAACCCGGACATGGTGGACGAACTGGTGCGCAAGGAAGCTGAACGTCGCGCACCCGGACGAGGTGATCGTTCCGCTGGTAAGTAGCGCGCGTCACCCCGGCCGGCGAGCCGGGGTCCCGCTGCCTGCTCCGTCGCCGAAGAAGAAGCGGGCGTTCCCGGATCAAGTCCGGGGTGCCGCGTCAGCGTCTACCGCCCCAGGAAGGTCAGCAGGTCCGTTGACAGCGGTCCTTCTCGGTGACGTCAGGCCGTGGGGGCGCCGTCATACTCGACCAGCTGGCTGCTCGCGATGCCCTTCGCCGCGGCGCGGCCGGAGGCGTCGATCGGCACGGTCTGGTCGCCGGTGCCGTGGACGATCAGCGTCGGCACGCGGAAGGCGGGCAGGTCGGGGCGGAAATCGGTGTGGCCGAAGCTCTCCGCGCAGGCGAGGATCGGCTTGAGGCCCGGCCATGTTGGCGGTCTGCACCGCCCAGTCGAGCGTCGTCCTCGCCCGACCGGGTGCGAGACGAGGCCGACGCCGAAGAAGTCCTTGAAGAAGCTGGGGAAGAAGCCGTAGCGATCCTTCTGGATGCCCTCGCCGATCTTCGCGTCGGACTCGGGCACACCGTGGGGATTGTCGTCGGTCTGGAGCACGTAGGGAACGACCGAGGCGACCAGCGCCGGCGGCGACCACGCCGCGGCCCTCGTGCCGGCTCATGTAGCGGGCGATCTCGCCTCCACCCATCGAGAAGCCGATGATCGCGGCGTTCGGCGCCGGTCTCCTTCAGCACGTCGGCGAGATCGTCCGCCAGCGTGTCGTAGTCGTAGCCCGACCACGGCTGACCCGATCGCCCGAAGCCGCGGCGGTCGTAGGCGATGGCGCGGAAGCCCGCCTCCGCCAGCGCCTGTGCCTGATAGTCCCAGCTGTCGGCGGAGAGCGGCCAGCCGTGGATGAGGACGACCGGGCGGCCCTGGCCCCAATCCTTGACGTAGAGGTCGGTGCCGTCGCGGGTCTTGATGAAGGGCATGGGGTGCTCCGCTGATGATTGCGCGAGGTTCAACGACGGCGCGGCGGCGCGTTCCGGCGCTTGCGCGGGCGGCGAGGGGGCAGGGCAGGGACACTGCCAAAATGCGATGGGTCGGAGGGTGACGATGATGCGACTGGACGCGCGGCGCGGTGCGGTGGCGGCATTGCTTGCGAGCGGAGCGCGCTGGCGCCCAGAGCGCGCGCGGTGAGCGAGGATCCCTACATCTGGCTGGAGGACAAGGACGGCGCCAAGGCGCTGGCCTGGGTCGAGGCGGAGAATGCAAGACGCTGCCGCGGCTGGAGAACGATCCGCGCTTCAAGACCTTCAACGCGAGGCGCTTTCGCGATCGCCTCGGCCGAGGATCGCATCGCCGATCCGTCGATGCTGGCGGGGCGCATCGTCAACTTCTGGCGCGACCAGGCGCACCCGCAGGGTATCTGGCGCGCGACCAGCGACCAGAGCTACGCCACGGCGAACCCGGCGTGGACCACGCTGGTCGACGTCGATGCCCTGTCCAAGGCCGAGGGCAAGAAGTGGGTGTGGAAGGGCGCGAACTGCCTCCAGCCGGAGGAGACCAAGTGCCTGGTGTCGCGCTGTCGGAGGGCGGCGAGGATGCGGTGACGCTGCGCGAGTACGACCTCGCGGCGGGGCGCTTCGTCGCGGGCGGATTCGCGCTGCCCACCGCCAAGCAGGACGCCGAGTGGATCGACGCCGACACGCTGCTGGTGGCGCGTGACTGGGGGCAGGGGACGGTCACGCAGTCGGGCTATCCCTTCGTGGTGAAGATGGTGAAGCGGGGCCAGCCGCTCAGCGCCGCGACCGAGGTTATCGCGGCGCGGCGACCGACCAGCAGGGCAGCACCGGCGCGGGCGTGCTGGTCGACGCCGAGGGCAACCGCGCTGGTGGTGATCCGCCGCTCCAGCAAGACCTTCTTCGGCGGCCGACACCTTCGTGTGGACGCCGACCGGCACGGTGAAGCTCGACATCCCGGCGCGCACCAGCCCGGTCGGCATCGTCGCGGGCAGGTGATCTTCCACCAGCGATCCGTGGGGCGCGATCCCCGCCGGGCGCGATCGCGCGCGCCGCTGAAGGCGGTGGACGGGGGCAAGTTCACGCCCACGCGTCTTCGCGCCGACGCGCGCCAGTCGGTCGAGCAGGTGCGCGTCACCACGTCGCGCATCCTGGCGGCGGTGTACGACAACGTGCGCGGGCGCATGATGAGCTTCGCGCCGGGCGCGGCGGCAAGTGGACGCCGACGCGGCTGCCGTTCGGCGAGAAACTCTCCGTCGGCGTCGTCTCCACCGACGAGCAGACCGATCGCGCCTATGTCACCACCGACGGCTTCCTGACGCCGACCCAGCTCTACGCGGTCGAGGCGACCGGCGGCGCCCGGGCCGCTGAAGGCGCTGCCGGCGCGGTTCGACGCGCGGGATGAAGGTCGACCAGTTCGAGGCGACCAGCACCGACGGGACCAAGATCCCGTATTTCGTGGTGCGCACCGGCCAACGCGCCGCCGACGGCAGCCTGCCGACGCTGATGACCGCCTACGGCGGGTTCGAGGTGTCGCGCCTGCCGAGCTACATCGCGACGCCGGGCAAGCTGTGGCTGAGCCGCGGCGGCGGCTACGTCCTCGCCAACATCCGCGGCGGGGGCGAGTTCGGCCGAAGTGGCACGACGCCGGGCGCAAGACCAAGCGGCAGATCATCTACGACGATTTCGCCGCGGTGGCGAAGGACCTGACCGCGCGGCGCATCACCAGCCCGCAGAAGCTGGGCATCTTCGGCGGCTCGAATGGCGGCCTCCTGATGGGGGTGGAGTTCAACCAGCATCCCGCGCTGTGGAAGGCGGTGACGATCCAGGTGCCGCTGCTCGACATGCTGCGCTACGAGCAGATCGCGGCCGGCTACAGCTGGGTGGACGAGTACGGCACGGTGAAGAACCCGGAGGAGCGCGCCTTCCTCGCCAAGATCTCGCCCTATCACAACATCAGGAAGGGCGCGGACTATCCCGAGCCGTACATCTGGACCACCACCAAGGACGACCGCGTCGGGCCGCAGCATGCGCGCAAGTTCGCGGCGCGGATGAAGGAGTACGGGCTGCCGTACCTGTTCTACGAGGACACGGCGGGCGGGCACTCGGGCGACGCCGACATCGCGCAGGGCGCGCGGCTGCAGGCGCTGCAGACGGTGTATTTCGCGCAGAAGCTGATGGGGCCGGCGCAGGGCGGGGCGGCGAGACGACGGCGGCGAAGTGAGCCCGTCGATCCTCGGCGCACCGGGGAGGTCGCGCAAGGCTGACGGAGGGGCGGACAGGCTACCGCATGGTGCGCGCCTCCGTCGCGTTCGCGCCAAGGCGGGAGGATTATTCGGAAGCCCGCCTTCTCCAGCTCGGCCTTGCTCATCCTGGAGCGGCCGGGGATGTCGCGCTTCTTCGCCTCGGCGTAGAGGTCGGCCTTGGTGCGGTGGTCGCGGTAGGGCTTGACCTTCTTCGCGACGTCCTTCGGCTGGGCCGAGAACTGCTTGCCCTTCCTTCGTGTCGGCGCGCTTCTTGCTGGTCGAGCGTGCGTATTCCTCGTCGGTCAGCTTGCCTCGCGCCTTCTTGGGGAGGTAGCGCTCGTGGGTGTCGCCGCTCTTCTTGCCAGATTTGGTGCCCCAATCCTCCTCGGTCCACTGGTGAAGCGAGTTGTCCGCGGCCTTCTCGCCCTCGTAGCCGCCGCCCTGCTTCTTGTACTCGGCGACCGCCAGCTGCGCCTTGCGCGCCGACCACTCGCCCTTCTCGCCGCCCTTGGCGCCGGCGGTGACCTTCTTCTTCACCTTCTCCCACAAGGGGGGGATCGTCGCGCTCGGCTGTCTCGCTCATGGCGGCGGAACCGACCGCCTGGCGCGGTTCCTCTTGCTGCAGCGCAACAAAACACCCATCATGGCGATTATGAACGAGATGACCGGCATCGCGCCGCGCAGACGAACGCGCCGTCGCCCGCCACCGTGTTCGAGGCAATCGTCAAGCGCCAGGCGCTCGCCGCCAGCTACAATCTGGGCGAGATCACGATCGCGCCGCACGTCATCTACAGCCGGCACGACGAGTTGTACGTCGACGCGATCACGATCGCGCGCGATGGCAAGCCGCCGCGCGAGGCGAAGGTGGGCACCTTCAAGCTGAGCGGGCTGGGCGGCCTGCGCCTGACGCCGCGGCGCTTCGAGCCGAGCCCGCTGTTCGACCGCGGCGACGCCAAATACGCCGCCGCGCTGCTGACGGTCGAGGCGTAGCGCCCCGACCGCCCGAGCGATCAGCGGCAGCGGATCTGGTTCTGCTCGATCGCGCGACCGCCCAGTGCGCCCGCGGCGCCACCCCGCAGCGTGCCGACGATGCGCGACCGTCCGCCGTCGATCACGTTGCCGAGGATGCCACCCGCAGCGGCACCCACGATGAGGCCGGTGGTGCCGTCGGTGCGGCGGCAGTAGTAGCGTCCGTCGTACCCGCGATAGACGCGGTCGTCGCTCGACAGCACGCGCTCCTGATACTGGCCGCCCGAGCGGTAGTAGCGCGCGGCGTCGTAGCTGCCGTCGTCGTAGTAGCCGTCGTCGTAGCGCGGATCGGGCACGCGGGGGCCGCGATTAGTAGCCGCCGGCGCGGCGCGCGGCGGCGTAGCGGTCCGCCTCCTGCCGGAAGATCTGGTACTCGCGGTCGAAGCGCTCCTGCGCGGCGGAAGCGGGCGTCGTCGGCGCTGGTCTGCGCCGCGGCGGGAACCGGCGGCGAGGCCGGCGAGCGCGGCGGCGGCGAGGGTGACGGCACGGATCATGATTACCTACTCCTGCTGACAAGGATCGGGGGCGATACCGACCAGCGCCAGCAAAATCGTTCCTGAACGGACCTAGCCGCCCGGAGTGTTGATCCAGATCGTTGACACTCCGCGCCGATTGGAGAGTGATATGCCGACTGGCCGCATCGGGGATGCGGCCTGGGGGACCACCATGCCGGAGCGGCGCCTGCCGTTCCTGCCGCGGAACAGCGCGATGATCGCGCTGGTGCGCGCGCACGACTGGGCGGACAATCCGCTGGGCGATCCCGACTGGCCGCCGGCGCTGGTGACGGCGGCGAGCTTCGTGCTCGAGTCAAGTTCCCGCGGCGCTGGTGTGGGGGCCGACGCTCGTCACCATCTACAACGACGCCTTCCGCCCGATCCTGGGCGACAAGCCGGAGGCGCTGGGGCGATCGTTCGACGCGGTCTGGGCGGAGGCGTGGGACGCTGGAGCCGATGGTGAAGCGCGCCTTCTCCGGCGAGGCGGTGTTCAGCGAGGACATGCCGCTGATGGTCGAACGCTACGGACGGCGCGAGCAGGCCAGTTTCACCTTCTGCTACTCGCCGGTGCGCGGGCCGGACGGGACGGTGGAAGGGATCATCGACACGGTGATCGAGACCACGCGCGCGGTCGAATCGCGCACCCGCGCCTCCATCCTCAACCGCGAGCTGGGCCATCGCCTCAAGAACATGATGACGATGGTGCAGGCGGTGGCGACCCAGTCGCTGCGCCGCGTGGTGGAGCGCGAGGCGATCGACAGTTTCGCCGACCGGATCGGCGCGCTGTCGCGCGCGCACGAGGTGCTGCTCAAGAACAACTGGGAGAGCGCTCCCATGGGGCAGGTGATCGCGCGCACGGTGCGCCCGCACGGCCGCGACCGCTTCGACTGCGCGGCGAGGAGCTGCTGCTGGAGGAACGCGCGGTGCTGTCGCTCTCGCTGCTGCTGCACGAGCTCGCCACGAACGCGGTCAAGTACGGGGCGCTCTCCGTGCCCGGACGGGCAGGTGTCGATCGCCTGGCGGGTGGAAGGCGAGGCGCTGGTGATCGACTGGCGCGAGCGCGGCGGGCCGCCGGCGGTGGAGGGCACGACCAGGGTTCGGCTCGCGCCTGATCGCGACCGGGCTGGTCAACAGCGGCGACGTGGTGCGGCATTTCGGCGAGGCGGGGTTCGAGGCGACCTTCCGCGCCCGCTGCGCGAGGTGTGCAAGCCCAGTTGCCCGCGCCGCCGTCCGGCGCGGCATGATCGCGCGGTGAGCGACGTCGCCCCCGCCGCCGAGACCTGCCCGCACTGCGGCGCGCCGGCGAGCGGGCGCTTCTGCTCGGCGTGCGGCAAGGAGCTGGCGCTGCACGCGACCTCCGCCTCGGTGCTGAGCGATACCTTCGGGGTGAAGGCGCCGCCGTGGCGGGCGCTGGCGCGCACCGCCTGGCTGACGCTGACCGCGCCGGCGGAGGTGTCGCGGCGCTGGATCGAGCGGCGGCCGATGGGGCTCGCCTCGCCGGTGGCGATGATGGGGACGGTGACCGCGCTGACCGCGATCGTCGGCTTCGTGCTGGCGCGGGTGACGGGCACGCGCCGCAGGAGGAGGCGATCTCCTTCGCGCAGCTGCTGAAGCCGCCGCGATGTTCCTGCAATCGCCGCGGGCGCTGGCGCTGGCGGCGCAGAACGATGCGGGGCATGGTGGCGCAGTTGAAGGCGATCACCAGCTACCTCGCCGCGCTGTGGCCGGCGCTGTTCATCGTGCCGGGCTACCTGGCGCTGGCGCCGTGGCGGCGGGTGACCAGCCACGCCGCGCTGATCCTGGCGTGCGTCGAGAGCGTGTTCCTGCTGATGGTGAGCGCGCTACTCGCTGCTGAAGATCGTCGCTGCCGGGGCCGATGGGCGGGCTGCTGGCGCTGCTGCTGCCGGTGGTGACGATCGCGCACGGGGCGTGGCACGTGCGGCGGCTGACCGGCGCGGGCTGGGGCTATGCGGTGAGCCGGCCGGTGATCGCGGCGCTGCTGTTCCTTTTTCGGTATCTACGCCTCTTCCGTGCTGCTGATGGCGCTGACGATCACGCTGGGGCCGGGCTGAAGCCGCCGCTTGGCGATGATCCGCGCGCTGATAGGGCTGGCTGAGGCCGATCGGGAGAACGCCGTCATGTCGCTGATGCCGCTGCTTTTCCTCGCCGCTGCAGGCGACCGCCGCCCCGACGCGCCGGCAGGAAGCCGCGACGCCGTCCGACATCGTGGTCACCGGTCGCCGCCTCAACGACGAGCTGGCGCGCCTGCATCGCGCGCAATTGTCCGCCGGCGGAGGAAGTGGAGGCGGCGATGAACGCCTCGACCGGAGAGCTTCTCCGTGCCGGGCGCTACGAGGAATCGAAGAGCACGCTCTATCGGACGGTGCGCGCAACAAGCGCCACGCCGCCGCCATCCGGGCAAGATGTCCGACCTCTACGCCACCTACGCCGACGTGGCGCAGCACGAGGGCGATGAGCGACGCGTCTCCGCAGCGCGCTCGGTGGCGAGCGTCGACGTGCTGCGCGACCATGTCGGGCGCGGCTCGCCGCAGGCGGCGGCGCGGCGGTGCCGGATCGGCGACATGTTCGCGTACAGCGGAACGACCGACCTCGGCCGACGCCGCCTTCAAGTCGCGCGACGATGCGGCGCGCAGCGGCCAGACCGGCGATGGCGGCGCGGATCTTGAGCGCGGCGCGCGCTGGCTCGCCTTCGTCCACGGACAGCTCCGCCCGCGCGCATCGTCGCGGAGACCGAGCGCGACTCGGCACCGATCCGGCGATTGCCGCGCAGGCGCGCATGCTGCGGTGCGGATCGCGCTGCGGAGAGGGGACGAGCAAGGCGGCCGACGCGCTGATCGCGGAGATGCGCCGGCCCGACGGCGCCGCCCGCTGCTCCTCTCGAGCCGCCCTATCCGGTGCTCGCGCCACGCAGCCCCGCCGCCTCGACGCGGCGGCAAGTTCAGACATCCCGCGGGCAGAGCAGCAGCGGCCTCAACGACTCCGGCGATTATCGCTGGGCCGACGTCGGCTTCTGGTTGGCCCGACGGCACGCACCGACGATCCGCAGATCCTGCGCGGCAACCGGGCGCCGACTGGGCGCGCCGCTCCTGCCGCATCGCCTGGCGCCGCTACGCGCCGCTGGCCGCGGAGACGGGCAGTCCGGCAGCTATCGCATCGAGCGCTTCACGCTGCGACCCAAGTGGCAGATGCCGACCGGCTCGCGCATCGCAAGCGGATGGGCGAGATGACGCTGCAAGGTCGTCGACCTGACCGACGGCACCGTCAGGCGGCCGAGCGAAGGGCGGCAGCGACAGCTGAGCCCGTCCGCGCCGTCAGCCGGCGGTGACGAAGCTGTCCATTACGCGCTTCCTGCCCGCGTGCTCGAAGTCGATCTCCAGCTTGTTGCCCTCCACCTCCGCGATGGTGCCGTAGCCGAACTTCTGGTGGAACACGCGCTGGCCGAGCGACAGGTCGGAGCGACCCTTGTTGCCGAGGCTGACCGGGGGGCGCGGTTCTCGACCACGCGGGCGGGTTCGCGGGTGAAGGTGCGGCTCTGCCACTCGCCGCCGAGCTTCTCGCCGAGCACGCCGGCGGCGCGCTGCCAGCCGGGGCCGCGGCCGGCGCTCCGGGCGACGTTGGCGAAGGGGTCGGCGGCCTCCGACCAGTTGGCCTGCCACAGGCTGGCGCCGCCGGTCATGGTGGTCTCGCTCTCGATGTGGTCGGCGGGCAGCTCGTTGACGAAGCGCGAGGGGATCGAGCTGGTCCACTGGCCGTAGATGCGGCGGTTGGCGGCGTGGAGGATCACGCGCGGCGCGCGCGCTGGGTGATCGCGACATGGGCGAGGCGGCGCTCCTCCTCCAGCCCGGCGCGCCCGCTCTCGTCGAGCGCGCGCTGGTTGGGGAACAGGCCGTCCTCCCAGCCCGGCAGGAACACGGTGTCGAATTCGAGCCCCTTGGCGGCGTGGATGGTCATGATGGTGACCTTGGGGTCGTCGCGCGACGCCTCGTTGTCCATGACCAGGCTGACGTGCTCGAGGAAGGCGCCGAGCGTCTCGTACTCCTCCATCGCGCGGACGAGCTCTTGAGGTTCTCCAGGCGCCCGGCAGCGTCGGCCGAGCTTCTCCGCCTGCCACATCGCGGTGTAGCCGCTCTCGTCAGGATGATCTGGGCGAGCTGGCGAGGTCGGCGTGCGGCGCTCGGTGTCGGCGGAGAAGATGTCGCGCCAGCGATGTCGAGCGGGGCGGTCGCCGTTGACCAGCGGCAGCGCCGGTCGGGCTCGGCGCGAGCGTCGCCCGCCGCCATGCCGCGCCAGCGGGCGATGTCGCCGACGAGGTTGCCGAGCGCGCGGCGCGCCTGCGGGGTCAGCTCGTCGGTGTCGAGGATGCGGGCGGCGGCGGTGGTGAGCGGCAGCCGCTCGGCTCGCGCCAGCTGGTGCAGCTTGGCGATCGCCTTGTCGCCGAGGCCGCGCTTTGGCGTGTTGACGATGCGTTCGAAGGCGAGGTCGTCGGCCGGCTGGTTGACTATGCGCAGATAGGCGAGCGCGTCGCGGATCTCGGCACGCTCGTAGAAGCGAAAGCCGCCGACGATGCGGTAGGCGAGGCCGATCGCGATGAAGCGGTCCTCGAACTCGCGGGTCTGGTGCCGAGATGCGCGCACCAGCACCGCGATCTCGGCGAGCGACTTTCCGTTGCGTTGGCACGCCTCGATCTCGTCGCCGACGCGGCGCGCCTCTTCCGGCCCGTCCCAGGCGCCGATGACCGTGACGGGCTTCTCGCCGGCGTCGTCCTCGGTCCACAGCGTCTTGCCGAGCCGGCTCTCGTTCTTGGCGATCAGCCCGGAGGCGGCGGCGAGGATGTGGCCGGTCGAGCGGTAGTTGCGCTCCAGCCGCACCACGACGGCGCCGGGGAAGTCGTGCTCGAAGCGCAGGATGTTGTCGACCTCGGCGCCGCGCCAGCCGTAGATCGACTGGTCGTCGTCGCCGACGCAGGCGACGTTCTTGCGCTTCTGCGCGAGCAGCCTGAGCCAGAGATACTGCGCGACGTTGGTGTCCTGGTACTCGTCGACGAGGATGTAGCGGAAGCGGTCCTGGTAGTTCTCCAGGATGTCCGGGTTCTCCCGCCACAGCTTGAGGCAGAGCAGCAGCAGATCGCCGAAATCGGCCGCGTTCAGGGCCTTCAGGCGCTCCTGGTAGGCGGTGTAGAGCGCGCCGCCCTTGCCGAAGGCGAAGGCGCCCGCCTCGCCCGGCGGCACCTGCTCGGGCGCCAGCCCGCGGTTCTTCCAGCCGTCGATGGTGTGGCCGAGCGCGCGGGCGGGCCAGCGCTTCTCGTCGATGTTCTGGTCGAGGATGACCTGCTTCATCAGGCGCAGCTGGTCGTCCATGTCGAGGATCGTGAAGTCGGATTTGAGCCCGACCGAGCTCGGCGTGGCGGCGCAGGATCTTGACGCCGATGGCGTGGAAGGTGCCGAGCCACGGCATGCCCTCCACCGAGTCGCCGACCAGCCGGCCGACGCGCTCGCGCATCTCGCGCGCGGCCTTGTTGGTGAAGGTGATTCCAGAGCGGGTCGCGGCGACGCTGCCGGGCTCATCGACGATCCAGCGGCGCGCTGCCGGCCGCAGATCCGCCGGGCGCGCAGATGGCATGGTGAAGGGCGTGGATCGACGGGGTGGCGGACGGTGACCTGCCGCGCGTTGGCGACGCTATCCGGGGATGGACGGATGATGGACCGATCCGATCGCGGGCTGGCACGCCTACATGCGCGCGCCGACGGCGGCGGGCTCGGCGCGCTGCTGGCCGAGGACGTCGTGTTCCGGCTCGCCGGCGGTGCACACGCCGCAGGTCGGCAAGGCGATCACCACCAAGTACCTAACGCGCGGCCCGAGGTGCTCGGCAACGCCAGCTTCCGCTACGTCGGCGAGTGGCGGGCGGAGCGGTCCGCGGTGCTCGCAGGTTCGTGCGAGGTCGACGGGCTGTCAGGTCGAGGGCGTCGATATCATCGGCTGGAACGGCGCGGAGGGGCGGATCGACCGCTTCACCGTCATGATCCGCCGCGAAGGCGCTCCACGCCGTGGTGGCGGCGATGGGCGCGGCGCTGCGCTGCTGATCGCGCTCGGCTTCGAGTTCGTGAACGGGTTCCACGACACCGCCAACGCGGTGGCGACCGTGATCTACACGCACGCGCTGCCCGCCAACGTCGCGGTGGTGTGGTCGGGCGTCTTCAACTTCCTCGGCGTGCTGTTCTCGTCGGGCGCGGTCGCCTTCGGCATCGTGTCGCTGCTGCCGGTCGAACTCATCCTGCAGGTCGGCTCGGGCGCGGGCTTCGCGATGGTGTTCGCGCTGCTGATCGCGGCGATCATCTGGAACCTCGGCACCTGGGCCTTCGGCCTGCCCGCCTCCTCCTCGCACACCCTGATCGGCTCGATCATCGGCGTCGGCATCGCCAACCAGCTGCTGCGCGGCGCGGCGGCACGTCGGGCGTCGACTGGGGCCAGGCGATCAAGGTGCTCAACGGGCTGCTGGATGGCGCCGCTGATCGGCTTTCGCGCCGCTTCTGCTGCTGCTGGTGATGAAGTTCCTCGTGCGCAACCCGGCGCTCTACGCCGAGCCGGAGGGCAACGCCCCGCCGCCGACCTGGATCCGGGCCATCCTGATCGCGACCTGCACCGGCGTCTCGTTCGCGCACGGCTCCAACGACGGCCAGAAGGGCATGGGCCTGATCATGCTCATCCTGATCGGCACGGTGCCCACCGCCTACGCGCTCAACCGCACCGTGCCGCAGAGCGAGACGCCGAGCCTACGTCGCAGCGCCGCCGACGCGGCGGCGCGCGCGGCGAAGGGGCGCCGGCCGGCGGCCGCGCGCCCGGCCGCGAGGGCGCGCTCGCGCTGACCCGCGCGCTGGAGACCAAGCGGTGGACAGCCCGGTGGTGTCCGGCGGCTCGCCACCTGTCGCGCGATCGTCGGGGAGCGTCGAAGGCTACGGCTCGCTCGGCGCGGTGCCGGCGGCGGCGACGCCGAACCTGCGCAACGACATGTACCTCGCGCTCGACACGACCAAGCTGGTCGTCGCGGACAAGGGCGCGCAGGCGAAGTTCACCGCGGCGCGAGGTCGCCACGCTGAAGAGCTACGGCCGGCTGGAGGCGGCGACGCGCTTCATCCCGACCTGGGTGAAGTGCGGTCGCGCTGGCGCTCGGCCTCGGCACGATGGTCGGCTGGAAGCGCATCGTCGTCACGGTCGGCGAGAAGATCGGCAAGACCCACCTGAGCTATGGCATGGGCGCGTCGGCCGAACTGACGGCGGCGGCGACGATCTTCGCGGCGGAGCGCTTCGGCCTGCCGGTGTCGACCACGCACATCCTCTCGTCCGGAGTGGCGGGTGCGTCGGTGGCGAACGGGGCGGGGCTGCAGCTCAGGACCGTGCGCAACATGGCGCTGGCGTGGGTGATGACCCTGCCGATCGCCATGCTGCTGTCGGGCGGGCTCTACTGGCTGCTGCTCGGCGTGACGCGGTCAGTTAGGGGCCGCTTCGCGCGCCTCCTCCCCGTTCGTGCTGAGCGAGTCGAAGCACTGGTGGCCTTCGTGCGCTGGCGACGCCGCCGCCGGGCCGGGGCGACGGGCTGTAGTCCTCCAGCATGTTGGGCGCCGCCGCCGGTGGCGACGTCGCTGGAGACGCCGCATGTTGCCGCCGCCGGCCGAGACGCCACCTCGCCGTCGGGCGCGACCTCGTCGTCCTGGTCCTCGCGCCACTGGCGCTGGCCGGCGTTGTCGTACTCCTGGCCGGGTAGCCGTCGCCGTCGCCGGCGTGCCGGGGCCGGGGCGTTTCCAGCGGATCGAACGGGGGGCCTTGCCGGCGTCGGGCGGATGTCGCGGCCGCTCACCGCTCGTCCTCGGTATCGGTGTTGTGGGGCAGGCCGTCGGCGTCGGTCATCGGCGGCTGCTCGGGCGGGGCTCGTCGCTGACGCTCTCGTCGGGCTGGTCCTGGGATCGGGCATGGTCGTCTCCTTCGCCCGCCCCAACGCGCGAGGGGTCAGGCCGGGCGCAGCAGGGTGAGGCGGGCGCGGCCGTGCTCGCGGATCGCATCGACGGTGAAGCCGGCGACTCACCGCCTCGCCGCGCCCGGTCTCGACCGAGATCCAGCCGCCGGGCGCGATCCAGCCGAGGCGGGCGAGCTTGTCGAGCGCCACCGCGCCGGCACCGGTGGCGTAGGGCGGTCGAGCAGCAGCAGGTCGAGCGGGCGGGGCGGGGCCGAGCGCGAGGACGGACGCGGCGCGAACGGTGGCGGTGCACTCGCGCCGAGCTTGGCGAGGTTGGCCTTCAGCGCGTCGAGCGCGGCGCGGTCCTGCTCGACGAACAGGCAGGTGGCGGCGCCGCGGGACAGCGCCTCCAGCCCGACCGCGCCGGAGCCGGCGAAGAAGTCACCCACCGCCAGCCCCTCGAAGCTGCCGAGCCGGCTCGCCAGCATCGAGAACAGCGCCTCGCGGTGCGGTCGGCGGTGGGGCGGGTGGCGTCGCCCGGCGGCGCGCGAGCGGGCGGCCGCGCCACGTGCCGGCGACGATCCTCACCGTCGCTTGCCCGGCGGGCGCGGCTTGGGCTTGGGCTTGTCGGCCCAGCCGGCCTTGCGCTGCGGCGGGCGGGCGGGGCGGGTGGGAGGGGGTTCCTCCGCGGCTCTGGGAGAGGGACCAGCCGCAGGCTGGTGGAGGGGCGAGTCGCGCGCCGGTTCGGGGGGAGCGCGGAGCGGCGTCCTCGCCGGTCCGCCGGCGGCGGCCGCTGGAGGAAGGTCGAGTCGCGCGCGCCGCCGATCCGCCGAAGGGTGAGGGAGCGGGGGTCCGGCGGTGCGGATCGGGCGGCCGGGGAGGATTTGCGGCGCTTAGGCCGGGTCAGGGTGGCGCCCCGGTGCAGCTTCGAGCGGGCGCCGACCATCGATCGCGCGGTCGGGGCGGCGGCCGTGTCGAGCTGGTCGAGGAAGGCGGTCGAGGTCGCGCGCGCTGGTCGAGGGCCACCCGCCGATCGCGCCGACGGGCAGGTCGCCGAGCACGAACGGGCCGTAGCGGGTGCGGATCAGGCGGCTGACCTGTAGGCCCAGGTGATCGAGCACGCGCCGCACCTCGCGGTTCTTGCCCTCGGTCAGCACCAGCTCGATCCACAGGATTGGCGCCGGTGCGCCGCTCGATGTTGGCGTCGATCGCGCCGTAGCGCACGCCTCCACCTCGACGCCGTCGATCAGCGCCTCCAGCTGCGGCTGGCTCGACCCGGCCGTAGGCGCGGGCGCGATAGGCGCGCTCGACGCCGGTCGAGGGCAGCTCCAGCCGCCGCTTCAGCCCGCCGTCGGTGGTGAGCGAGCAGCAGCCCTCGGTGTTGAGGTCGACGGCGGGCCGACCGGCACCGTTCATCGGCTGGAACGTCGCCGCCACCGGCGCCGGTGATGTGGCCGGGAACAGGAGCAGCGCGCCGAGCGCGGTCTCGCAGGGCGGGGGCCGGCCAGGCGGCGCCGGCGCGCAGCTCGGCCGCGGCGAAGCGGCCGGCCATCAGGCCGATCGCGGCGCTCTCGACGTAGCCCTCGCAGCCGGTGATCTGGCCGGCGAAGCGCAGACGGGGCTCGGCCCGCAGCCGCAGCGTCGCGTCGAGGAGGCGCGGGCTGTCGAGGTAGGTGTTGCGGTGCAGGCCGCCGAGCCGGGCGAACTCGGCATGCTCCAGGCCGGGGATCGTGCGGAAGATCCGGACCTGCTCGGCGTAGGTCAGCTTGGTCTGGAAGCCGACGATGTTCCACAGCGTGCCGAGCGCGTTGTCCTGCCTGAGCTGCACGCAGGCGTAGGGCCAGCGCCCGGTGCGCGGATCGTCGAGGCCGACGCCTTTCATCGGCCCGAAGCGCAGCGTCTCGACCCCGCGCTCCGCCATCACCTCGATCGGCATGCAGCCCTCGAAATAAGGCACGTTCTCCCACTCGCGATACTCGGTCTTCTCGGCGGCGAGCAGCGCGGCGACGAAGGCGTGGTACTCGTCCTTCGACAGCGGGCAATTGATGTAGTCGCGCCCCCTCGCCCTTGTTCCAGCGCGACTGGAACCAGGCGATTGTCATGTCGATCGTGTCGAAATGGACGATCGGCGCGATCGCATCGAAGAAGGCGAGGGCGTCGCGCCCGGTCTCGGCGGCGATCGCGTCGCCAGCGCGGGGCGGTGAGCGGGCCGGTGGCGACGATCGCCGGCCCGTCGGGCAGCGCGTCGACCGCTCGCGCACGATCTCGACGTTCGGGTGGCGGCGAGCGCGGCGGTGACGCCGGCGGAGAAGCCGTCGCGGTCCATCGCCAGCGCCGAGCCGGCGGGCACGCGGTGCGCGTCGCCTCGCGCATCACCAGCGATCCGAGCGTACGCATCTCCTGGTGGAGCAGGCCGACGGCGTTGCCGTTGGCGTCGTCCGAGCGGAACGAGTTCGAGCAGACCAGCTCCGCCAAGCTGTCGGAGTGGTGCGCGGGCGTGGTGTCGCCGCCGCCGCGCATCTCGGACAGTCGGACGCGCCAGCCCGCCTCGGCGAGCTGCCACGCGGCCTCCGATCCGGCGAGCCCGCCGCCGATGTCGTGCACGCGATAGGAGGTGGATGTCGTGCATGGGCCGGCGATGATCGACCATATCGGGCGTCAGCGACCTCGCGCGCAGCCGCGCCTTCTACGAGGCGGCGCCGCGTCGGGATTGGCGGCGCCGGAGCAGACCGAGAGCGGCGGGCGATCGGCTTCGGCACGGCGGACGGCGAGAACCCGTTCTTCTGGATCGGCGACAACGAGCGGCCGGGGAGGGGAGCCACGTCGCCGGCCGATCGCCGCGCGCCGAAGAGGTCGACGCCTTCCACGCCGCCGCTGCTGCCGCGGGCGAGCCGGCAACGGCGACCGGGCTGCGGCCGCACTACGGCCGGGCTATTATGCCGCCTTCGTGCCGACCCCGACGGCATCAACGTCGAGGCGTCTTTCACGAGGCGGTGGCGTGACGATCTTCACCATCGGCTACGAGGGCGCGACCGTGGCCCGAGTTCGTCGCGGCGCTCCGCCGCGAGCCGGGTGGAGCGGGTTATCGACGTGCGCGCGCTCCCGCTGTCGCGGCGGCCGGGCTTCTCCAAGTCGCCGCGGCCGAGCTGGCGGCGGTCGGGCATCGAGTACGTCCACCTGAAGGACCTGGGCACGCCCAAGCGCGGGCGGGACGCGGCCAAGAAGGGCGACGTGGCGACGCTGGAGGCGGTCTACGCCGACCAGCTCGCGCTGCCGGAAGCGCAGGCGGCGGCGGCCAAGATGCGCGCGCTGGCGGCGGAGAAGCCGTCGGCGCTGCTCTGCTTCGAGCGCGACCCGTGCCACTGCCACCGCACGCTGCTGCTGGCGGCGGAGGGCGGAGATCGGCGGAGGGCCGCGGATCGGCGGAGCCGGTGGTGAGCAGCGTTCGCGCCACCATCCGCTGCCCGAGCCGGCGCAGCCCGTCCAGCGTGGATGGTGCCAGCCAGCGATTGGGCAGCAGCCTTGCCGGTCGCGCTCCACCGCCGCGCGGTCGGGCGGCCGCACCGTCACCGGCGCTTGAGGCTGCCGTCGCGTTCCAGCGGGCCGTAGGCGACCACCGTCTCCAGCAGCAGCGGGCCGTAGAGGTGGGGGCCGCCGCCGTTCTCCCACTTCAGGCTGTCGCCGAACGCGCCGAGGTCGACCGCGGCGAGCTGCAGGTCGTCACGCCGGCGAAGTGCCGGCCAGCGTCGCCTCCAGCTGGTCGGCCGGCGACAGGTGGACGTAGCCGTCGCGCAGGTCGTCGGCGAGCCCGTCGAACCGTCCGTCACGCTCCAGCGTCGCCATCTCGTCTGCGGTCAGGATCTTCCTTGTAGGCCTCGCTCACTCGTCGTCTCGTTCTCGTCGACGCGCTCGTCCATCGTGGCCGGCCCGGTGCCGTCGTCGACGCTGAGCGTGGTCGCTCGCGGCGGCGGGCGGCGCGCGCCTCTCGGCCGCGACCATCGCCTCGGCGGCGTTCTCGGGCTCCGGCTCCTCGTCGATCCGCGCCGCGGAGACGACGTGCTCGTCGTCCGCCACGTTGAACAGGCGCACCCCCGCCGAGTTGCGCCCAATCACGCGCAGGCTCTCCAGCGGCATGCGGATCAGCTTGGCCTGGTCGGTGACCAGCATCAGCTGATGCGCCTTGGAGGCGGGGAAGCTCGCCACCACCGGGCCGTTGCGGGCGATGTTGTCGATGTTGGTGATGCCCTGCCCGCCGCGACCGATGCGGCGATACTCATAGGCGCTCGACAGCTTGCCGTAGCCGTTGGCGCAGACGGTGAGGATGAACTGCTCGCGCGCGCAGTGCTCGAACGCGCCTGCGGCATCTGGATCCAGCTCGCCTCTCCTTCTCGCCTTCCATGGGGCGAAGCGCAGGTAATCCTCGCGCTCCTCCTGGCTGGTGCCGACCTTGTGCAGGATCGACAAGGAGATCACCGCATCGCCCTTGCCCAGCCGAATGCCGCGCACGCCGGTGGAGTTGCGGCTCTGGAACTCGCGGACGTCGTCGCCGGCGAAGCGGATCGCGCGGCCGAGGCGGGTCGCCAGCAGCACGTCGTCGCTCTCCTCCAGCAGCGCGACACCGACCAGCCGGTCGTCCTCGTCCTCGCCCTCGAACTTCATGGCGATCTTGCCGTTCGACGGCACGTTGGTGAACGCGTCCATGCTTGTTGCGGCGCACGTTGCCCTTGGCGGTCGCGAACATGACGTCGAGCTTGCCCCCCCGCCCTCGTCCTCCGGCAGCGGCATGACGGTGGAGATGCGTCTCGCCCTCCTTCCGAGCGGCAGGAGGTTCACCCTTGCCGCGCGCGTTCGGGGGCCGCCCTCCGGCAGGCGCCAGACCTTCATGCGGTAGACCTTGCCTGGCGTGGAGAAGAACAGCACCGGCGTGTGCGTGCTCGCCACGAACAGGCGCGTGACGAAATCCTCGTCGCGCGTGCTCATTCCGGAGCGGCCCTTGCCGCCGCGGCGCTGCGCCCGGTAGGTCGCGAGCGGCACGCGCTTGACGTAGCCGGCATGGGACACGGTGACGACCATGTCCTCGCGCTGGATCAGGTCCTCGTCCTCGACCCGTCGGCGGCGGCGGCGATCTCGGTCGGCGCGGGTGGCGAACTGGTCGCGCACCTCGGCCAGCTCGCTCGACGCATCACCTAGAGCGGCGCGGTCGGCAGGATGTCGAGCAGCTCGGCGATCGAGCCGGCGAGCTTCTTCAACTCGTCGCCGATCTCGTCGCGGCCGAGCGCGGTGAGGCGCTGGAGGCGCAGGTCGAGGATGGCGCGGGCCTGCGTCTCGGAGAGGCGGTAGGTGCCGTCCTCGGCGACGCGATGGCGTGGGTCGTCGACCAGCGCGATCAGCGGCGCGATGTCGAAGGCCGGCCAGTCGCGCGCCATCAGCGCCTCGCGCGCCGTGTTCGGGTCGGGCGAGGTGCGGATCAGGCGGATCACCTCGTCGATGTTGGCCACCGCGATGGCCAGCCCACACAGCACGTGGGCGCGCTCGCGCGCCTTGCCGAGCAGGAACTTGGTGCGGCGGGAGACGACCTCCTCGCGGAAATCGACGAAGGCCTGGAGCAGGTCCCGCAGGGTCATCAGTTCGGGCCGCCCGCCGTTTAGGGCGACCATGTTGCAGCCGAACGAGGTCTGCAGCGGCGTGAAGCGGTAGAGTTGGTTGAGCACGACCTCGGCCATGGCGTCGCGCTTCAGCTCGATCACCACGCGGTAGCCCTGGCGGTCGCTTTCGTCGCGGATGTCGGAGATGCCCTCGATGCGCTTGTCCTTCGCCGCCTCGGCGATCTTCTCGACGAGGTTGGCCTTGTTCACCTGATACGGGATCTCGGTGAAGATCAGCGCCTCGCGCTCGCCGCGCTTCTCCGTGTGTGGCGCGAACGCACGATGATCGAGCCGCGCCCGCCCTCGTAGGCGCTGCGGCAGCCGCTGCGGCCCAGGATCAGCGCGCCGGTCGGGAAGTCGGGCCGGGCACGATCTCCATCAGCTGCTCGTCGTGATCGCCCGTCGTCGATCAGGCGAGGCAGGCGTTCACCACTTCGCCGAGATTGTGCGGCGGGATCGAGGTGGCCATGCCCACCGCGATGCCGGCCGAGCCGTTGACCAGCAGGTTGGGGAAGCGCGCCGGCAGAACCTGCGGCTCGCGTTCCGAGCCGTCGTAGTTGGGCTGGAAGTCGACGGTGTCCTCGTTGATGTCCTCCAGCAGGAGCGCCGACCTGGCGGGCCAGCCGCGCCTCGGTGTAGCGCATCGCCGCCGGCGGATCGCCGTCGACCGAGCCGAAGTTGCCCTGACCGTCGATGAGCATCAGGCGCATGGAAAAGTCCTGCGCCATGCGCACCAGCGCGTCGTAGATCGATTGGTCGCCGTGCGGGTGGTACAGACCGATCACGTCGCCGACGATGCGGGCCGACTTGCGTAGGGGCGGGTTGTAGACGAAGCCGCTCTCGCGGCGGAGTGCAGGATGCGCCGGTGCACGGGCTTGAGGCCGTCGCGCGCGTCGGGCAGCGCGCGTCGCGGCGACGTTGCCTGGAACGGCGGACAGCCTGGTATCGACGGTGCCGGGGTGGAGCGCAACGACGATGCCGCGCTCGTTGCGGCGACGGTCCTCGATCGCCAGCGTGCGAACGAGCTGGTTCAGCGCGGCCTTTGACGCGCGGTAGCCGTACCAGCCGCCCAGCCGGTTGTCGGCGATGCTGCCGACGCGCGCCGAAAGCACCGCGAAGACGGTGCGGCCGCTGCGCGGCATGGCGGGGAGGAAGTGCTTGGCGACCAGCGCCGGGCCGATCGCGTTGACCGCGAACTGGCGCGCCAGCCAGGCGGGTCGAGGTCGCGCAGCGCCTTTCCGGCCCGCCTCCGTCGTGGAGCAGGCCGGTGGCGACGATCACCAGGTCGGGCTGCCCGCGGGCGGCGGCGGCGGCGATCGTCGCCTCGTCGGTGAGGTCGAGCGGCGTCGCCCCGAGGCGCGGCGCCGAGGGCGTGACGTCTCGCCCTCCTCCTCCAGCGCGTCGGCCAGCGCGGCGCCGATGCCGCCCGAGGCGCCGACTACGACCGCGCTCACCGGCCGGAAGGTCCAGCGGTCGGCGCTCGCTCTCGCGGCGACGAAGGCGTAGCCGTCGCGTCGAACCCGCGCATGTCGTCGGCGCGGCGACGTGGTGCTCCGACCATCCAGCGCGCCATCAGCCCGCGCGCCTTCTTGGCGTGGAAGCTGACGAAGCGGCGGTCCGCCTCGCGGAAATCGACCGCGACGACGCGCAGCGGCGCGGGCAGGCGGCCGTCCACCGCCGCCCAATATTCCTGGCTGGCGAGGTTCAGCACCGCGCCGTCAGCTCCTCGCCGCCAGCGCCGCGGCGACGCGATCGCCCCACCAGTCGGTCAGCCGCTTGCGCCGCGGCGCCCACCTGGTGCCCATCTCCAGTCGGTGCGGGCGGATCGCGTCGAGCGGTCGCAGGAGGCCGTAGAGGCCGGAGAGCATCCGCAGGTGATCCTGCGCGTATGCGACCGCCGCCTCGTCCAGCGTGGCGGCGTCGAGGCCGACGTAGACGTCGCCGGCGAAGGCGTAGAGCGCGGGCCGCGCGGGCGCGTCGGCGAACCCGCGAAGCGGTCGGCGTTGAGCTTCGCCAGCGCGGGCGAGATGTGCATCAGCTCGGCGCAGCCGCTTCTGCGTCAGGTGCGCGGCGCGGGCCAGCGTCGCCGCCTCCGCGGCGAAGCGCGGGCGGTCGGCGTCACCGGCGGCAGCGGGCGTGTCGTAGTCGAGCGTCTTGGCGGGGAGAGCACGGCGATCATCGCCGCCGCGCTACCCGGCGGCCGCCGCGTTCAATCGCGGTTCAGCGGCGCGCAGGCAACCGGCCGGTCACGGGCGTTTCTTGCCGCGGGCCGCCGCCAGAGCGCGCCGGTCGTACATCGCGCGCGCCCGAGGGAGAGCCCCGATGAACGGATTGAGGAGAGGTCGCGCTCGATGAAGCAGCGCCCCCCTGGCGCTCGCGCCGCGGCTGACGGCGCTGGCGTCGCGCGGCCCGCGCTCGCGCAGAAGCCGTCGCCGCAGAAGAAGAAGGAAGCGCCGGGCTGAAGCTCAGCCCCGAGGTCATCAAGGCGGCGCAGCCGGCGCAGACCGCGATCGCAGGCGAAGCGACGCCGCCACCGCCGAGCCGCTGGTCGCGCAGGTCGAGGCCGCGGCGAAGACCGACGACGACCGTACATCGCCGCCGCGCTGCGCTGCAGGTCTGGAGGCGCTGAAGCTGATCCAGAACGGCAGGCGGAACGCGCCGGTCGAGCAGAAGCTGAAGGCGCCGCTCGACGCGCTGATCGCCAACCCGGCGACCCCGCCCGGCGACAAGCCGCGCTTCCTCTACCAGCGCGCGCGTTCATCAGCCTGAACCTGCAGGTATCCAGCCGCGATCAGCTATTTCGAACCAGGCGCAAGGAGGCTCGGCTACCAGGATCCGCAGCTGGCGATGCAGATCGTCAAGGCCAAGATGGATTCGGGCGACGTCGCCGGCGGCAGCGCCGATCTCGAGGCGGCGATCGCCGCGCAGACCGCGAACGGCGGCAGAAGCGCCGGACGAGCAGCTCTACCGCTACGCCATCGCCAAGACCGCGCAGCAGAAGCTGAACGCGCAGTCGTTCGACTGGCTGAAGAAGTACGTCACCGCCTATCCCACGCCAAGAACTGGCGCGACGTGATCGTCACCTACGGCTCCAGCCGCAGTCGCTGGTGACCACGCTCGACAAGCCGCAGAAGATCGACCTCTTCCGCCTGATGCGCGCGACCAAGGCGCTGGCCGACCAGTACGACTATGAGATCTACGCGCAGTGGGTGCGACGACCGCGGCCTGCCGTACCGAGGCGCAGGCGGTCATCAGGAGGGCAAGGCGGCGGCAAGATCCCGGACCAGCAGCACGGGGCGAACGACCTGCTGAAGCAGGCGAACGCCGCGATCGCAACGAGGGCTCGCTCGCGCCGCAGGAGGCGAAGGCCAAGGCCGGCAGCAACGGCGCGTCATCGCCAGACCGGCGACGCGTATCTCGGCTCGGGCAACTATCGCCAAGGCGGCCGAGCTCTACCGGTCTGGCGCTGCAGAAGGGCGGGTGGACGCCGACCAGGTCAACACCCGGCCTCGGCATCGCGCTCGCCATGTCGGGCGACAAGGGAGGGCGCCAAGCCGGCGTTCGGCGCGTGAAGGGCAGCCGCGCGCCGACATCGCGCAGCTGTGGACGCTGTACCTGGATCACCGCCGACGGCGTGACGGCGCCCCGGTCGGCCGAGGGCGGGGAGGGGGCGGCGCGCCCCGCCCCTTCCGGCGATCACCGGGATGCCGACACCGACTTGGCGTGCGGATGGTCAGCGACGTCTTGACGCTGGCGACGTTGGGCGCGGGCGTCAGTGCGTCGTCAGACGTCCTGGAAGCTCTTCAGGTCGGCGCGACGATCTTCAGGATGAAGTCGATCTCGCCGTTCAGCATGTGGCATTCGCGCACTCCGGGATCGCGGCGACGTGCGCCTCGAACGCGTGCGAGGTCGCGCTCCGCCTGGCTGCGCAGGCTGACCATCGCGAAGACGGTGATCGGGATAGCCGAGCCGCGCCGGGTCGAGGTCGGCATGATAGCCGCGGATCGCGCCCGCTTCCTCCAGCGCGCGCACGCGGCGCAGGCAGGGCGGCGCGGTCAGCCCGACGCGCTCGGCGAGTTCGACGTTGGTCATCCGGCCGTCGGCCTGCAGCAGAGCGAGGATCTGCCGGTCGATCCGGTCCAACGCATGCGTCCCGCCTCTTGGCGCAGCTTCGATCGGCGAGCGCGCGTCAAACCATAAGATAATTGCGGCGAAGCGCAATTGTCCCACATTGCGACGCGGCGGCAAACGCCCGTTTGCGGGCGCGACGCGGGTAAGAGATCGGCGCGCCGGGCGGATCGCCGCGGGGAGCATCCGCCGCGTGCGGTTCGACGACAGCCTCAGCACCGTGCTGGCCGCCGACTCGAGCGGCGCGGCGCGCGCGCGGCGTGGCGGCAGCTGGTCGACCTGATCGGGCGCGGCCGCGCCGCGGCGACGCGGCGACGCTGGCGCGGCTGCGGCGAGCTGCGCGCGGAGGTGCCGCTGCGGACACGCGCCGCCGCGCGCGCGCGCTCGCGCTGGCCGCCCCGCCCGCGGCGCTGGTCGCGCTTCTTCGCCGAGGACGCGCCCGCCGGTCGCCGGCGCCGGTGCTGCGCACGGCGCGGCTCGACGACGCGGCTGGCGGCGCTGCTGCCGCGGCTCGGCCCGGTCGCGCGCGGCATCCTGCGCCAGCGCGGCGACCTGTCGGCGCGCGAGCGCGCGCTGGAGAGCTTCGGCGCGTCGACTTCGCGCTGCGCCTGCCGCGACGGCCGCCGCGGCGCCGCGGACCAGCCGGCCACGCGCCGCGCGTCGGCCGAGCCCGTTCGTGCCGCTGGGCCGCGCGAGCGCGAGCTGCCGGTGGTGGCGGAGGCATTGCGCGCGCGAGCCGAGGAACGCGCCGTCGCCGAGGCGGCGCCGCGCTTCGAGATCGCCGACCTGGTCGCGCGCATCGCCGCTTCCAGAAGCGGCGCCGCGACGGCCATCCCCGTGGCCGCGCCGCGCCGCGCGACCGCTTCCGCTTCGAGACCGACGCCGCCGGCGTGATCCGCTGGGTCGACGGGGTGCCGCGGGCGCGCGCTGGTCGGCGCTGTCGCTGGCGGCGTCGGCGGCGGGGCGGTCGGCCGGTCGACGGCGTGGTGGCGGGCGCGTTCCGCCGCCGCGCCGCTTCGCCGACGCGCGGCTGAGATCGGCGGCGACGGCCGGCGGCGGGATCGTGGCGCATCTCCGCCGCGCCCGCGTTCGATCCGGCGAGCGGGCGCTTCACCGGCTATCGCGCGGCGCGGCGGCGCGCGCGCCGACGAGCGCGACGATGCCCGTCGCGCGCGGCGCGGGTCGCCGCCGATCGCTGCGCCAGCTGGTGCACGAGCTGCGCACCCCGACCAACGCCATCGCCGGCTTCTCCGAGCTGATCGAGAGCGAGCTGCTCGGGCCGGTCGCCGCGCCACCTATCGCGCGCGCGCCGGCGATCCGCGACGCAGGCGGCGGGGCTGATCGCCGCGATCGACGACCTCGACACCGCCGCGCGGATCGAGGCGACGCGCTGGACCTGCGCGGCGGCGCGTGCCGCTGGCGCCGCTGGTCGCGCGTGCTGCGGACCGCGCGCCGCTGGCCGCTGCGCGGCTGCGGCGCTGGCGCTCGACGCGACGAGCGCGCTGGCGGCGGTGGCGGCGACGACCGCGCGGTGGAGCGGCTGGTGGCGCGGCTGCTCGCGGCGCTGGTCGCGGCGGGCGGCGGGCGAGCGGATCGCGTCATCGACGCGGCGCGCGACGATGCAGCGCTGGCGATCGATCGCCCGCGCGGCGCTGGCGGCGACACCGACGCGGCGCTGCTGACGATCGATGCTGGAGGCGACGAGGCGGCGCTGCCGGCGCGCCGCTGCTCGGCATCGGCTTCGCGCTGCGGCTGGCGCGCAACCTCGCGCGGAGCTCGGCGGCGCGCTGTCGCTCGGGCGGCGCGCTTGACGCCTGCGGCTGCCGGCGGCGCTTGATCGGCGATGGAGCAGGGCGACCCGCTGAGCGGCGGCGCGCCGGCTGGTCGGCGCCCTCCGCGCGCGTCCGCTGTCCCGGACGGCGTTCGGCACGCGCTTCATCTGTTCGTCGACACCGAGGAGGAGTTCGACTGGTCGGCGCCGCTCGACCGGTCGCAGCGTCGGTCGCGGCGGTGGCGGCGCTGCCCGCGGCGCACCGCGCTTCGCCGACGCGGGGTCGCGCCGGTGACTACCTGGTCGACCACCCGGTCGCGACCGACCCGCGCGCGTCGCCGACGATCTCGCCGCTGCTGGCGGACGGCGTTCGCGGTCGGGCGCGCAGCTCCACCCTGGGTCAACCCGCCGTTCGCCGACGGGGACGCGAAGCGAGACCTTCCCGGGCGCGCTGCCGCCCGGCGGAGGCGGCGAAGCTCGACGGCTGACCGCCGCGATCACCGAGGCGTTCGGCGCGCCGCCGGCCTATCGCGCCGGGCGCTACGGCATCGGCCCGGCGACGGCGGCGCTGCTGGCGGAGCGCGGCTATCGGCTCGACACGTCGATGCGGGCGCGCTTCGACTATCGCGCGAGGGCGGGCCCGACTTCGCGCGATCGATCCGCACGCGGTGGCTCGACGGGCTGGTCGAGCTGCCGCTGACGACGGTCTTCACCGGGCGGCGTTGCCGCGGTCGCCGGCGCTGCACCACGCGGCGCCGCCGGGTGCCCGCGGGCGCGGCGGATCGCTGGCGCGCGCGCGGGCTGCTGTCGCGCGTGCCGCTGACGCCCGGAGGGGCGTCCGCGGCGGAGGCGCTGGCGGCGATCGACGCGGCGCTGGCGGAGGGCGTGCGCTGCTCAACTCTCGCCTTCCACTCGCCGTCGCTGGTGCCCGGCAACACGCCCTACGTGCGCGACGCGGCGATCTGGCGCGTTCTGGCGCTGGTGGGACGCGGTGCTGGCGCCGCGCTGAACGGCGGCGCGGCGACGACGCCCGCGCGGCCTGGCGACGCGCTTGGCCGACGCCGCGACCGGCGCGGTAGGCGGCGGCGGCGCGGGGCCTGTAGCTCAATTGGTTAGAGCTGGCCGCTCATAACGGCTAGGTTGCGGGTTCAAGTCCTGCCGGGCCCACCGCGCGCGCCGGCACGCCCGCGGCGCAGCCGCGCGTCGACCGGCAAGCGCGGCCAGCCGGCGCCAGCGAGGACTCGACGACGCGGGATTTACCCGCGTCGCGCCGGCCGGTGTTGAGCCTACAGGGCCCGCCGCGGCAAAGCCGCGTCGTCGGACGGCGCGGAGGGAGGCGCCCGCCGGCCGGGCGCGTGCCGATCGCGCGATAGCATGCGCTATCGCTTGGCATCGCGCGTCGGGGAGACAGGATCTGAACCTGCGACCCCTGGTCCCAAACCAGGTGCGCTACCAGACTGCGCCACTCCCCGCGACGCGGCTCGCGCCAGGGCCCCGCGCGGCCGCCGGCGCGCAACGAGAAAGGGCGCCCTCGCGGGAAGCGCCGATCGCTGAAACAGCCAGCGTCCGGGCGACGACAGGGCCCGAGGCGGCTCTCCCATGTTGTCGGTCTTTCTCGGCGGCGTCGCGCACGTTGCTGGCGGCGTCCTCGAGGTTGTCCGACGCATTCTCCATCGCCTCGGCGGCGGTGGCGTTGGTCGCGTTGTCGGCCATCGCCTCCATGTTGTCGGCGGCGTCCTCCATGTTGTCGGCGAGCATGTCCGCGTTGTTCTCGACCGCGGTGGCCTCGGGCGACTTGCGGTTGCAGGCGCCCAGCGACATCAGGCCGGCGGCGGCGACGGCGATAACGATCTTCTTCATGCGGAAATGCTCCCAAGCAAATATCGGCTCGCGCCTGACCTGTTGGCCGCACGCGAACCGCGTCAGATAAAGCAGCCGGCGGGGCGTCAATTGTGAAATCGTCTTTGGCGGCGGCGTTCGCGACGAGCCGGATCAGCGTCGGCGCGCGCGTCACCGGTCCGATCTCCTCCGGCGCGTCGGCCACGATCGCCAGCATCGTGGTCCACGCCGCGACGTTCTGCGCCAGCTCTCCGCGGTCGACGCGGTCGAGCGTGTCGTCGGGCGTGTGGTGGTGTCGAAGTAGCGCAGGCCCGACTGGTTGAGGTCGATCCCCGGCGACGCCGGTGGCGATGATCGGCGCGATGTCGCTGCCGTCGCCGGCCTTGCCGGTGCCGCGCACGATGCCGAGCGGGCGAGCGCGGCGGCGAGCCGGTCGGCGACCGGCTTGGCGCCTCCGGCAGCTCGGTCTCGACCCGCCACACCCGGTCGGCGCCGAAGTCGCTCTCCGCCGCGATGGCGTGGCGCTCGGTCCCGTGCGCGCTTGGCATAGGCCTCGCCGCCGAAGCCGCCGACCTCCTCCGCCCCGAACCAGACCACGCGGATGGTGCGGCGCGGGCGGCGGCCCTGAGTCCATGATGCGCTTGGCCGCGGCGGCGGTGATGGCGACGCCGCTCGCGTCGTCGATCGCGCCGGTGCCCAGGTCCCAGCTGTCGAGGTGGCCGCCGATCAGGACGATGCCGGCGGCGGATCGCGCCCCGGCACCTCGGCGATGACGTTGCCGACACGCGCATGCCGATCTGCCGCGGGGTGAGCAGCAGAGCGCATGGTGATCGGCTTGCCGCGCGTCGCCATCGCCTCCAGCAGCTTGGCGTCGGGCACCGACAGCGCCGCGCCGGGATCGGCGCGACCCGGCAGGGAAGTCGGTGACGCCGGTGTGCGGCATGCGGTGCGTGTCGGTGCCGATCGAGCGGATCACGATCGCCGCCGCGCCCTTTCGCGAGGCGATGCCCGGGGCCCGGCGAAGCGCGCCGCGCCGGCCTGGCCGTAGCTCGAGCCGTCCTGCGTCGGCGCCATGGCGTTGCCGACGTAGACGATCCTGCCGCGCACCGCGCGTCGGGCGCCGCGACCAGGTCGGCGAGTGGTCGCGGAACACCGCCACCTCGGCGGTCAGCCCGCCGGGCGGGGTGGCGCCCGAGTTGCCCAGCGCGTTGAGCACCAGCCGCTGCGGGAACGGCGCGACGATCTCCGCGCGCTCTTCGCCGCGCACCCACACCGGCATCTGATAGGTCTCGATCCGCACGTTCTTGAAGCCGAGCGCCTTCAGCTTGGCGACCGGCGCCCACGTCCGCGCCCGCGCCTCCGCTCGGTCCCGGCCAGCCGCGGGCCGACCTCGGTCGTCAGCCCTTCGACGATCAGGTCGTAGGCGAGCGTCGTCCTTCAGCGCCGCGTCGCGCAGCTTCGCCACCGCCGGGTCGACCTGCGTCACCGCTCCGGGGCGCTGCGCCGCTGCGCCGCGGGGTGGGCGCCTGGGCGAGGCGGGGGGGCGGTGGTGGCGGCCAGCACGGCGGCGAGAAGGCGCTTCGTCATGGCTGCGGGCGTAGGCGTCGCGCCCGGTTTGCCAACGTCACCGCCCGCCACTACATCGCGCCGCGATTTCCGACGATTCCAGCACGAAAGCGACCGATGGCCGTCCAGTATTCCTACGTCATGAAGGGCCTGACCAAGACCTTCCCGGCGCGCCCAAGCCGGTGCTCAACAACATCCACCTCCAGTTCCTGCCCGACGCCAAGATCGCGATCATCGGCCGCAACGGCTCGGGCAAGTCGACGCTGATGAAGATCATGGGCGGATCGACACCGAGTTCACCGGCGAGGCCTGGGCGGCCGAGGGCATCCGCGTCGGCTACCTGCCGCAGGAGCCGCAGCTCGATCCCGACAAGTCGGTCCGCGAGAACGTCATGGGCGTCGGGCCGATCATGGCGAAGATCGCCCGCTTCAACGAGATCTCGGCCGCGATGGGCGATGAGGACGACACCGACTTCGACGCCTGCTGGACGAGATGGGCGCGCTCCAGGACAAGATCGACGCCGCCGACGGCTGGAGCTCGACAGCCAGCTGGAGCAGGCGATGGAGGCGCTGGGCTGCCCGAGCGACGAGCAGCCGGTCGCCACGCTCTCGGGCGGCGAGCGTCGCCGCATCGCGCTGTGCCGGCTGCTCCTGTGGGAGCCGGAACTGCTGCTGCTGGACGAGCCCACCAACCACCTCGACGCCGAGAGCGTCGCGTGGCTGGAGAACTTCCTCAAGGAATATACCGGCAACGTCATCCTAGTCACCCACGACCGCTACTTCCTCGACAACGTGGTCAACTGGGTGCTCGAGCTCGATCGCGGCCGGGGCATCCCCTACGAGGGCAACTACTCGGCTGGCTGGAGAAGAAGGCCAAGCGGCTGGAGCAGGAGGGCGCGCGAGGGATGGCCCGCCAGCGAAGGCGATCGCCGCGAGCTCGCCTGGATCGCCGCCTCGCCCAAGGCCCGCCAGTCGAAGTCCAAGGCGCGCATCCGCGCTTCGACGAACTGGTGGCGAAGCAGCAGAAGGTCGACGCGACCGCGCAGATCGTCATCCCGATCGCCGAGCGGCTCGGCAACAACGTCATCGACTTCCAGGACCTCAACAAGGCCTTCGGCGAGCGCGTCCTGATCGAGGACCTCTCGTTCAAGCTGCCGCCGGGCGGCATCGTCGGCGTGATCGGCCCGAACGGCGCCGGCAAGACCACGCTGTTCAAGATGATCACCGGCCAGGAGAAGCCCGACGGCGGCTCGCTGACGCTCGGCGACACCGTGGACCTCGCCTACGTCGACCAGTCGCGCGACGCGCTCGACCCCGAGAAGTCGGTCTGGGAGGAGATCTCCGACGGCTACGACGTCATCGCTTCAACAAGCGCGGAGATCAAGGAGCGGGAGGACGCGCGCTACCGGCCTTCGCGTTCAAGGGCGGCGACCAGCAGAAGAAGGTCGGCGTGCTCTCCGGCGGCGAGCGCAACCGCGTGCACCTCGCGAAGCTCCTGAAGTCCGGCGGCAACCTGCTGCTGCTCGACGAGCCGACCAACGACCTCGACACGGACACGCTCCGCGCGCTCGAAGACGCGCTGGAGGACTACGCGGGCTGCGCGGTGATCATCAGCCACGACCGCTGGTTCCTCAACCGCATCGCCACCCACATCCTCGCCTTCGAGGGCGACAGCCACGTCGCCCGACGCTGATGTTCGCGCGGCCACTCGACCAACGACATCCGCCGGCATGGTGCCGTTCAGAACGATCCGACGCTGATGTTCGTCAACGCCGGGCTGGGAGAACGTTCGACCGGGCTGGAGAGCGCCCTACGTCACCGCCACCACGCAGCGATCGCAGAAATGCGTGCGCGCGGGCGGCAAGCACAACGATCTCGACAACGTCGGCTACACCGCGCGCCACCTCACCTTCTTCGAGATGCTCGGCAATTTCTCGTTCGGCGACTACTTCAAGCCGCGGGCGATCGAACTCGCCTGGGGCTGATCACCAGGAGTTGGGGCTCGCCCGGCGGCTGACCGCCACCGTCACGGTCTCACACGACGACGAGGCGTTCGCGCCTCTGGAAGAAGATCGCCGCCCGAGCGGCCGCATCATCCGCATCCCACCAAGGACAACTTCTGGCAGATGGGCGATACCGGTCCCTGCGGGCCGTGCTCGGAGATCTTCATCGACCGGGGCGAGGCCTTCGCGGGTGGGCCGCCCGGCTCTCCGGACGAGGACGGCGACCGCTTCCTCGAGTTCTGGAACCTCGTCTTCATGCAGTACGAGCAGGAGCGCCGAGATCGTCGCCGAGCTGCCCAAGAAGTCGATCGACACCGGCATGGGCCTGGAGCGCATGGCCGCGATCCTGCAGGGCGTCACCGACAATTACGACACCGACACCTTCGCGCGCTGATCGCGCCTCGGCGCGCGCTGCGCACACCGCCACCGACGCCCGGCGACAACCGCGCCTCCACCGCGTCATCGCCGACCACCTGCGCTCGGTCTCGTTCCTGATCGCCGACGGCGTGCTGCCCTCCAACGAGGGCCGTGGCTACGTCCTGCGCCGGATCATGCGCCGCGCCATGCGCCATGCCGAGCTGCTGGGCTCGCGCGAGCCGGTGATGCACCGCCTCGTGCCGACGCTCGTGCGCGAGATGGGCCAGGCCTTTCCCGAACTGGCGCGCGCCGAGCCGCTCATCACCGAGACGCTGCGGCTCGAAGAGACGCGCTTCCGCAAGACGCTGGAGCGCGGGCCTGCGATCCTCGACGAGGCGACCGCCGGCTGGCGGCGGGCGAACCTCCGGGCGAGACCGCCTTCACGCTCTACGACACCTACGGCTTCCCGCTCGACCTCACGCAGGACGCGCTGAAGGCCCGCGGCGTCGGCGTCGACACGGACGCCTTCGACGCGGCGATGGCCCGGCAGAAGCGGACGGCGCGCGCCGCCTGGAAGGGCTCGGGCGAGGAAGGCGACCGACGACGGTGTGGTTCGACGTGCGCGAGCGCGTCGGCGCCACCGAGTTCACCGGCTACGCGAGCGAGGCGGGCCGAGGGCGTCGTGGCGCTCGCTGCGCGAGGCGCGCGAGGTCGAGACGCAGGCGGGGGCGGGCGAGCAGGTCGACGTGATCGTCAACCAGACGCCGTTCTACGGCGAGTCGGGCGGTCAGGTCGGCGACACCGGCACGCTGACCGGCGACGGGCCGCAAGGCGCGCGTCACCGCACCGCGAAGAAGCTCGGCGACCTGTTCGTCCACCACGTCACGGTCGAGAGGGACGCTGAAGGTCGGCGCGCGCGGTGAAGCTCACGGTGGACCACGCCCGCCACTCGGCGATCCGCGCCAACCACTCGGCGACCCACCTGCTCCACGAGGCCCTGCGGCAGGTGCTCGGCGACCACGTCGCGCAGAAGGGCTCGCTGGTGGCGCCCGAGCGGCTGCGCTTCGACATCGCACCCCAAGCCGATGAGCGGCGACGAACTCGCGCCGCGTCGAGGCCGATCGTCAACGCGCAGCTCCGCGGCAACGACCAGGTCACCACCAAGCATCTGATGGCGGTCGACGAGGCGATCGAGTCCGGGGCGCGCGCCCTGTTCGGCGAGAAGTACGGCGACGAGGTGCGCGTCGTCTCGATGGGGCGACGAGGGGCGCCTATGCCTCGATCGAGCTCTCGATCGAGCTGTGCGGCGGCACCCACGCGCGGCGCTCGGCGACATCGGCCTGTTCGCCATCACCGGCGAGAGCGCGTGTCGTCCGGCGTGCGCCGCGTCGAGGCGCTGACCGGCGAGGCGGCGCGCGCCACCTGGTCGGCCGCGACGAGACGCTGCTGCGCGCCGCCGCCGCGACGCTGAAGGCGACGCCGGACGAGGTGCCCGCGCGTCGCCGCGCTGGTGGGACCGCCGCCGGCTGGAGCGCGAGCTCGCCGAGGCGAAGAAGGCGCTGGCGCTGGGGGCGGCGGTGGCCGGCGCGCGCCGGCCGGGCCGGAGGACGTGAACGGCGTCGCCTTCGAGGGCGCGTGCTCGACGGCTTCGACGCCAAGGCCTGCGCGGCGCGGTGGACGAGGCCAAGCAGCGGCTCGGCAGCGGCGTCGCCGCGCTGGTCGCGGTGAATGATGGCCGCGCCACGCTGGCGGTGGGCGTCACGCCCGACCTCGCGGGCAGGTTCGACGCGGTCGCGCTGGTCCGCGCCGGCGTCGCGGCGCTGTGCGGGCAGGGCGGGGCGGCGGGCGCCCTGACATGGCGCAGGGCGGCGGACCCGACGGCGCCAGGGCGGCCGACGCGCTCGCGGCGGTGAAGGCGGCGCTCGCGGGCTATTACCTTCGTGCTCCCCTTCGCGCGAGCGTTGCCGAGGCAGGACCAGGTCGCCAGCGGAGAGGGAACAGGCATCGCGCCGAAAAGGGTGAGGGCTACGCCACCTTGGCGCCGCTCCCGCCTCCAGCGCCGCCAGCACGGTCGGCGCGATGCGCTCCGCCACGATGCCGATCGCGCGCGTTGGGATGCATGCCGTCGGCCAGCACCATGGTCGGATCGCCGAACACGCCGTCGAGGAAGAAGGGATAGAGCGCCGCGCCGTGCTTCGCCGCCACCTCGCCGAACACCGCGTTGAAGCGCGACGCCCAGAAGCCGAGGAACACCGGTGCCACCATCCCCGGCGATCAGCACCGGGATGCCGCAGTCGGCCAGCGCCGCGACGATGGCGTCCAGGTTGCCCTTGGTCGCCGGGTCGATCCCGCGCAGCAGGTCGTTCGCGCCCCAGCCCGACGATGGCGAGGTCGGCCGCTGCCGCAGCCCGGTCAGCACCCGCGGCAATCGCGCCAGTCCCGCCGCGGTGGTGTCGCCCGACACGCCGGCATTATGCACCCGCGCCCCGGCCGCTCCGCCTGCAGCACGCGCTCAGCTGCGCCGCGAACGACTGGTCGCGCGCCGGCGAGGCCGTAGCCCGCGGTCAGGCTGTCCCCGAAGGCCAGGATGAAGGGGGCTCGGCATCGTCGTACCGGAAAGAAAAGGGCCGCGTCGCCCGCCGGTGGAGCGGCGCGGCCGGCGACCTGAAGGGTCGGCAGCTCAGTTGCTGCGCGTGGTCCGCTTCGTGGACTTGGTGGTCTTGGTCGTCTTGGTGGCGGGTGTCGCCGGCGCCGGCGCGTCGTGTCGCGTCCGGCGTGCCGGTGACGCCCGTGCCGGGGTCGCGGTCGTGGTCGCGCGCGGTCGTGCCCGCCGCGGCGGTGCCGCTGCCCGCGCTGGCGGAGGTGCCGGTGGTCGACGCCGCCGAGCCGCCGTGGTGGCGCCCGCGTTGCCGGCGGTCGCCTGGTCGATCTGCGCCTGGGTCAGGCCGACGACGACGCCGTTGGCCGCCGGGCCGAAGCCCGCGATCGGCAGCTTCACGTCGCCCTTGGGCCGTGGTGACGGTGACGAACTGGCCGTCGCTCGCCTTGACGGTGCCGACGTTGGCCCGCCCGCGCCCGCGACCGGCGCGCCCGGTACCAGCTTCTGCTGGAGCGCGGCGGCGGTCTGCTGCTGCTGCTGCGCGCCGGCGGCGTCGAGCTGCGCCTTGGTCATGGCGATGGTCAGGCCCTTTGGCGCCGCCGGTCAGCGACTGCGGCGCGACGCCGACCTTGGTGGTGCCGGTGTTGATCAGCACCGCCTGCGGCGTCACCGCCTCGACCGTGCCGACCTGCGCGCCGGACGATCCGACCACGGCGGCGCCGACCGTGGCGGTGCCGCGGCCGGGGCGGCGGCGGGCGCGGCCGGGCGCCGGCGCGGTCTGCGCCTGGGCCAGCGCGGGCAGCGCGGCGGCGGCGGCGAACAGGATGACCTTCATCGATATACTCCCGATTGATTCCGCCTGTGCAACGTTCGCGTCGGGCGCTGGTTGCGATGTCGCCGGCTGACGCCGCCTGAAACGCGTTCAGGTCGCCGTCTCCTGGCGCCCCCGCACCCGGCGAATGCGCGGCTCGCGGGTCAGCGCCGCCTCGCGCCGGATCGTCTGGCGCAGCTCGTCGCGCTTCTCGTGGATCGAGGCGATCACCGGCCCCATTGCCACGCCCAGCTCGACCAGCACCGCCTCCGACAGCTGCAACGAGCTCTCCAGTGTCTCCGGCACCGCCTCGCTCACGCCGGCGCGGTAGAGCTCGGCGGCGTGGCGCGGATCGCGCGCGCGGGCGATGATGGAAAGGCCGGGCACCGCCGCCCGCACAGTGCGCACGATCCGCGCGGTCAGCACCGGATCGTCCATCGTCAGGATCAGCGCGTCGGCTCCGGCAGGCCGCAGCCGCTCGATCAGCTCGGGGCGGACACGTCGCCGAAAGATCACCGGATGCCCGTCGGCGCGCGCCTGCGTCACCGCGTCGATGTCCGCCTCCACCGCGACGTAGCGGCGATCGTGCGCCGCCAGCAGCTCGGCGACCAGCCGGCCGACGCGGCCGAAGCCGATCACCACCGTGCCCGGCCCGTCCGCCGGGATCTCTCCTCCGCCCTCGTCGCCGCGCTCCGATCCGCGCGCGCCACCCGCGCCCCGCCTTGGCCAGCAGCGGCGTGAGGGTCAGCCGATCGCGGTCACCGTCTGCCAGAAGGCGGCGGTGGAGGGCTGGATCAGCTGCGCCTGCGCCGCCGTCGCCAGCACGATCAGCGTCGTCTCGACGGGCTGCCCATCAGCAGGCCGGTCTCCGCCGCCACCCTTGCGCGCATTGGCGAGCGCGCAGCAGCAGGTAGGTGACCACTGCCTTCACCGCGACCACGCCGCCCACCGCCAGCGCCAGGCTGGGCCAGTCGGCCGCGATCTGCGCCAGGTCCAGGCTCATGCCGACCGTGATGAGGAACACGCCCAGTGCCAGCCCCTTGAACGGCGCGGTCATCACCTCGACCTCGCTGTGATACTCGGTCTCCGCGATCAGTAGCCCGGCGAGCAGCGCGCCGACGATCGGCGACAGCCGGCCGCCGTGGTCGCGACGCTGGCGACGATCACCACCAGCAGCGAGGCGGCGAGGAACAGCTCCGGGCTCTTGGTCCGCGCCGCCTGCGCGAACAGCCGCGGCAGGATGATGCGCCCGCCGACGTACATCGCCGCCACCGTCAGCCCGCCCGCCAGCGCCACCGCCGGCGATGCCGCTCCACCGTCCCCGCTCGCGGTCGGCCCCATGGCGCCCAGCGCGAAGATGATCGGCACCAGCGCCAGGTCCTCGAACAACAGCATGGCGAACGCGCGCGCCCGACCGCGCTCTGCGTCCCCACCAGCGGCAGCACCAGCGCGGTCGACGACAGCGCCAGCGCGAGCCCCAGCCCGATCGCGCCCGGCCCAGCCCTGCCCGATGAAGTGCAGCGCCACGCCGATCAGCAGCGCCGACCGAGCAGCTCGGCCGCGCCGGTGCCGAACACCAGCCGCCGCATCGTCCACAATCGCCGGAACGACAGCTCCAGCCCGATCGAGAACAGGAGCAGGATGATGCCGAACTCGGCGAACGGCTCGATCGATCGGGATCGGAGATGGTGACGTAGTAGAGCCACGGGATCTCGCCCACGAGCCGCCCCAGCCCGGCCGGGCCCGACCAGCGCCCCGACCAGGATGAAGCCGATCACCGGGCTCACCTTGAAGCGCGCGAAGGCCGGGATCACCAGCCCGCCGCGCCCAGGATCACCAGCGCGTCGGAGAAGCCTTCGTTGTCGAGCCCGCCATGGCGGGCCTTTGGCGGTGGCGGAATGACACTAAGCGTCGACCGGCGCGTGCCGCGATAGCCGACGACCAGCCCGCCAGCGGCACGTCGATCTCGGCGCGCGCCCGTCGCGCGCGGTCTCAGCTGGTGCCGCGCGGGAGCAGGGCACGCGGCATCGGCACGCCGAGCAGCGACCAGCGCCGCGGCACCAGCAGCAGGCGCTCGCCCTCCACCACCAGCGCCAGCGAGAAGCTGGCCGGGCCGAACCGCTCCACCAGCAGCGCCGCGTCGCGACACGGAGGTGCCGGCGCGCTGCACCGAGGCGCGATCCGCGAGCGCCTTTCCAGCGCCGCCGTCGCCCTGGCGTGAAGGTCGACCGTCGACCATCGACCCGGCATCAGGGCATGATCGCGCGACCAGGCGCGCAGCGGGTGAGACCCGGCGCACCTCCGCCGATGCATCGGCCCAGCGCCGGAGCGGCGGTGGCAGGCGGACCGGCGGCGGCGGCGGGACCTCGGCGTAGGCGCTGCCGAGTCAGGCCGACGGCGGCCCGCAGCCTCGTCCTCGCGGAAAGCCGGTGTGATGCGCCCGCCGCGGAACGCGCGTCTCGGCGGGTGGCCGCTGGTCGTCGCCCTCGACCGCGCATCGATCCGACCACCGTGCCCGCAGCAGCGGGCACGATCGCCTCACCGCCATCGACGGATGTACGGGTCGTCCCCTCCGCGAGCAGGTGCCAGCTGCGCTCGATGGCGTCGCGGCCCTCGGCGCGGACGTACATGCCGCCGCGATGCTCACCGAAGCGCATTGCGGTCACGCGGAACGGCCGGGCTCGGTCGCCGGCGGCAAGCGCGCGCGCCTGCGCCTCGCCAGCAGGTTGAGGACGCTGCAGGCCTCGGATCGCCCATCCAGATGTCGGACGGCATTCGCGGCCACCGCAGGTCGGGCACGTCGACCGAAGAAGCGGTGCTCGCAGCGCAGTCGCCCCGGCCGCGCGACGGTGTAGCGCCGGCTCTCCGGCAGCTGGCGACGCCGCGCTCGCCCGCTTCCGCTTGCCATCGCGGCGCACCACCGCCCGACCGCGTAGCCCACCACCGCGCGCCACGCGGCCGATGCCGGTAGGGCGACCATGCCGCGGTCCACCTCGCCGGCTCCCGGCGCTCCTCGAGCACCGCGGCGGCCACGAAAGCACGCTCCTCGCGAACACGCCGCTTCGCCGCGCTTAGCAATGGAGCCCGAACACGAATGGCGCGCGTCGGCGTCGCTCACGATGCAGGCGGATGATCACGCCGTCCAGCATAGTCCTGAGGCGTCGACCACCAGCGCCGCCGCGCCGCAGCGCCCGCCGCACCGAACGATGCCGGCGCGGGCGCTGGAACGCGGTCGACCCAGCGGAATCGCCGAAGAGGTCGCGCCGCAGATCAGCAGCCGCGTCCGGCCGGACCGCCGGCCGCCGCCGCCACACGCCGTAGCCGCCGCAGCAGCAGGACGCGCAGCGCAGCGTCGCGCCAGCCGCGCGCTCCGCCGGAGCCAGCAGGCCGCGCCTGACCGAACATCGTAGCGATGGCGCGCGGCCGGCACGCATAAAATCATCGCCGGACGCGGCGCAGCGCCGCCACGGCCGATCAGGCCCTCGTAGATGCTCGCACCGCGCCGCTGTCGCGACCGAATGCGGCGCCGTCACCGGCGCTCGACGTCGCCGCCGGCGATCCGGGCGGCGATAGATCGCCGCACCCGCTTCGCCCAGGCCGAAGTCGAGACGAAAGCGCGCGCGCGGTTGACGCAGGATGAACGCGTTGGCGCATCCGCATCCGTGGGCGAGAACAGGACGATCGGCCCCGCCGGCCGATCACGGCAGCGCTAAGCACCGCATCCGCCCCCCGTTCAGGCCCAGTTCGCCATCCGCGCCTCGAGGTTCTGGCGCACCGCCTCGAAGAACTGCTCGGTGGTCATCCACGGCTGGTCCGGGCCGACGAGCAGGGCGAGGTCCTTGGTCATCGCGCCGTTCTCGACCGTCTCGATGCAGACGCGCTCCAGCGTCTCGGCGAAGCGGGTGACGTCGGGCGTGTCGTCGAACTTGCCGCGGAACTTGAGCCCGCGGGTCCAGGCGAAGATCGAGGCGATCGAGTTCGTCGAGGTCTCCTTGCCGTTCTGATGCTCGCGGTAGTGGCGCGTCACGGTGCCGTGCGCGGCCTCGGCCTCCACCGTCTGGCCGTCGGGTGTCAGCAGCACCGAGGTCATCAGGCCGAGCGAGCCGAAACCCTGCGCGGCCGTATCGGACTGCACGTCGCCATCGTAGTTCTTGCACGCCCACACGAACTCGCCGTTCCACTTGAGCGCGAGGCGACCATGTCGTCGATCAGGCGGTGCTGGTAGACGATCCCCGCCGCCTTGAACTGGTCCGTGAACTCGGCGTCGAACACCTCCTGGAAGATGTCCTTGAAGCGCCCGTCGTAGGTCTTGAGGATCGTGTTCTTGGTGGAGAGGTACACCGGCCAGCCGCGGTTGAGCCCGTAGTTGAGGCTCGCGCGCGCGCGAAGTCGCGGATCGACTCGTCGAGGTTGTACATCGACAGCGCGACGCCGGCGCCCGGGAACTTGAACACCTCGCGCTCGATGACCTGGCCGTCGTCGCCCTCGAACCGGATGGTCAGCCGGCCCTTGCCGGGGACCTTGAAGTCGGTGGCGCGGTACTGGTCGCCGTAGGCGTGGCGGCCGATGACGAAGGGTTGCGTCCAGCCGGGCACCAGCCGCGGGATGTTCGAGATGATGATCGGCTCGCGGAAGATGACGCCGCCGAGGATGTTGCGGATCGTGCCGTTGGGCGACTTCCACATCTCCTTGAGGCCGAATTCCTCGACGCGCGCCTCGTCCGGCGTGATGGTGGCGCACTTCACGCCGACGCCGTGGCGCTTGATCGCGTGCGCGCTGTCGGTCGTCACCTTGTCGCCGGTCGCGTCGCGGTGCTCGACGCCGAGGTCGTAATAGTCGAGGTCGAGGTCGAGGTAGGGCTTGATCAGGCGCTCGCGGATCCACTCCCAGATGATCCGCGTCATCTCGTCGCCGTCGATCTCCACGACGGGCGTCTTCACCTTGATCTTGGCCATGAACTCTCTCGTGCTGGAAGGGGATGGCGCGGCGATAGGGGAGGGGCGGGGGGGGATCAACCGGCGATCGAACGCCGCGGCGTTGTGCCGTGCGAGCGGCGCGGTTAGTGGAGGGCGGATGACCTCGCTCGAGAAGCCCGAGGGCCCCGCCGGCCTCCCCGTCACCAGCAACGTCAAGTGGCGCTTTCCCGCCGTCCATCCCGGAGGGCGCAAGTTCGTCGCCATCGCGCTCGGGCTGACGCTGCTCGCCTGGGCGCTGTGGGACGTGCTGGCCTGGCCGATGATCGGCCTGACCATCTGGGTCGCCGCCTTCTTCCGCGATCCGATCCGCACCACGCCGGTGGGGAGGGGCTGGTGGTCGCGCCCGGCCGACGGCCTCGTCACCATGATCGAGCGGGTGCCGGTGCCGCGCGAGATCGCCGGCGCCGACGGCATCGGCGAGGCGCCGCTGGTGCGCGTGTCGATGTTCATGAGCGTGTTCGACGTGCACATCAATCGCACGCCGATCGCCGGCACGATCCGCCAGGTCGCCTACATCTCCGGCAAGTTCCTCAACGCCGATCTCGACAAGGCGTCGGAGGAGAACGAGCGCCAGCATTTCGTGGTCGAGGGGCACGACGGCCGCCGCATCGGCTTCACCCAGATCGCCGGCCTGGTCGCGCGCCGCATCATGACCTTCGTGAAGCCGGGCGACATGGTCGCGGCGGGCAGCGCATCGGCCTGATCCGCTTCGGCAGCCGGGTCGACGTCTACCTGCCCGACGATCACGCGGTGCAGGTGGCGCTGGGTCAGCGCACCATCGCCGGCGAGACGGTAATCGGCCGCCGCGGCGGCGAGGCGGATCGCCAGCGGCGACGGGCGGTGACGCCCGATCGCCATGATGCCACCCGCGCCGCGCGAGCGGTTCCGCCGCGGGCTGCCGCTGCGCGCGGTCGCGCCCAACGCGGTCACCGCGCTGGCGCTGTGCTCGGGCCTGTCCGGCATCCGCTTCGCCGATCGACGGGCGGTGGGAGCTGGCGGTGACGATGGTGCTGGTCGCGGGCGTGCTCGACGGCCTCGACGGCGCGTCGCGCGGCTGCTGCACGGCGAGAGCAAGTTCGGCGCGGAGCTCGATTCGCTCAGCGACGCGATCAGCTTCGGCGTGTCGCCCGCGCTGATCCTGTTCCTGTGGTCGCTGCGCGAGCTGCCGCGCTTCGGCTGGATCGCGGCGCTGCTGCTGGCGGTGTTCTGCGCGCTGCGGCTGGCCCGCTTCAACGCGCAGATCGACGTGACCGAGCAGCCGCACAAGTCGGCCGGCTTCCTCACCGGCGTGCCCGCGCCGACCGGCGCCGGGCTCGCGCTGTTCCCGATGTTCCTGTGGTTCTGGACGGAGGAGCCGCTGCTGCGCTCCCCCTATCTGGTCGCCCCGTGGGCGGTGCTGGTCGCCTGCCTCATGGTGTCGAGCATCGCCACCTTCTCGTGGAACTCACTCAAGCTCAGGCGCTCGATCCGCTTCGAGGCGCTGGCGGTGGTGGTGCTGGTCGGAGCGGCGCTCGTGTCAGCGCCGTGGCACACCTTCTCGCGCGCTGTGCCTGGGCTATCTGCTCGCGATCCCGTTCAGCATCGCGAGCTACGCGCGGGTCAGGCGGCGGCGCGCAGCCGCCGCGCCGCCGGGCTCGGCGCCGACGTCGCGGCCCAGCGCCTGACGGCGATGCGGCGCTCGGCCCGCACCAGCGCGGCCAGCGGGGCGCCCGCGTGCTGCCGGCCGAACAGCGTATCGACGATGCGGCCGGCGTTCGGGCCGAGCGCGCGCGATGAACGTAGAGCGACAGCGCGAAGCTGCCGACGAAGAGCGTAATTGCCAGAAAACCCACCACGTTCGCCTCCCTGAGCGCGCGACCTGTTAACCGCGCAAACCTGTGGATAAGTCAGAGGTTCCGACGTATTTGCGTCGAAACCGCTCAAACGTCGCCCAAAATGCACGTTTCGCCGGGGCGTAACGAACCGTTCCGCTTCTGTTCCGCGCTTGTTCCATTTACGTTCCGGCGTCAAGCGCTTGCGGAAAAGAAAATGTTCGGCTGGGCGCGCCGCCTCACACCACACGGGAGGCATCATAGCCCGGTGCTCCGGCTTCAGCTGGGGTCATCCGCTTCCCGGAGGCTTAACCGGAAAGGAATGATCCTATGGCGGCACCTGTCGTCACGATGCAGCAGCTCGTCGAGACCGGCGCGCACTTCGGCCACCAGACCAAGCGCTGGAATCCGAAGATGAAGCCCTACATCTTCGGCGACCGCAACGGCGTCCACATCATCGACCTGTCGCAGACCGTGCCGCTGTTCGCGCGCGCGCTGGAATTCGTCAGCTCCACCGTCGCCAGCGGCGGTAAGGTGCTGTTCGTCGGCACCAAGCGCCAGGCGCAGGAGCCGGTCGCCGAGGCGGCGCGCCGCGCGGGCCAGCATTTCGTGAATCACCGCTGGCTGGGCGGTATGCTGACCAACTGGAAGACCATCTCCAACTCGATCCAGCGCCTCAAGAGCCTGGAGGAGCAGCTCTCCGGCAACACCGCCGGCCTCACCAAGAAGGAGGTGCTGAACCTCACCCGCGAGCGCGACAAGCTGGAGCTGAGCTGGGCGGCATCCGCGACATGGGCGGCACGCCCGACGTCATGTTCGTGATCGACACCAACAAGGAACAACTCGCGATCAAGGAGGCCAACACGCTCGGCATTCCGGTCGTCGCGATCCTCGATCGAACGTGTCGCCGGACGGCATCGCCTTCCCGGTGCCGCCAACGACGACGCCGCCCGCGCCATCCGCCTCTACTGCGAGGCGGTGGCGATCGCCGCCACCCGCGGCAACCAGGAGCAGCAGCGCCGCGGCGGGCCGACCTCGGCGCGATGGCCGAGCCGCCGCAGGAGCAGGCGCTGGGCACCGATCCCGCGATCGACACCAACGTCAACGCCGAGGGCCACGTCCTCGCCGAGGCGTCGACCGAGGCCGAGCGCCAGATCGACGCGTAACCGGCGCGACCGAGGGGGTTTGCGGCGGGCGGGCCGAGCGAGCCCAGCTCGGTGCCCGTCGATTCGCTTTTCGAACGGGATCAACAAAGGATTAGGACAATGGCCGACATCACGGCTTCGATGGTGAAGGAGCTGCGCGAGAAGACCGGCGCGGGCATGATGGATTGCAAGGGCGCGCTGGCCGAGACCGGCGGCGACATCGAGGCCGCCGTCGACTGGCTGCGCACCAAGGGCCTCGCCGCCGCGCAGAAGAAGTCGAGCCGCACCGCCGCCGAGGGCCTCGTCGGCATCGCCACCGAGGGCACCGCGGCGCCGCCGTCGAGGTGAACTCGAGACCGACTTCGTCGCCAAGAACGAGCAGTTCCAGGCGTTCGTGCGCGAGGTGACCCAGCTCGAGCTCGCCACCGGCGGCGACGTCGAGGCGCTGAAGGGCGAGGCGATGCCGTCCGGCACCACCGTCGCCGACGTGCTCACCAACAACATCGCCACCATCGGCGAGAACCAGTCGCTGCGCCGCGCGCGCCGGCTGGAGGTGAGCCAGGGCGCGGTGGTGGGCTACGTCCACAACCAGCAGGCGCCGGCCTCGGCAAGATCGGCGTGCTGGTCGCGCTGGAGAGCGCCGCCCCGGCCGACGACGCTGCAGGAGCTGGGCAAGAGCCTGGCCATGCACGTCGCCGCCGCCTTCCCAAGGCGCTGAACGAGGGCGACCTCGACGAGGCCGAGATCGAGCGCGAGCGCGCCATCGCCACCGAGAAGGCGGGCGAGAGCGGCAAGCCGGCCGACATCATCGCCAAGATGGTCGAGGGCTCGATCGCCAAGTACCGCAAGGAGCACGCGCTGGTCAGCCAGCTGTTCGTGATCGACGGCAAGACCAAGATCAGCGACGTCGTCGCCAAGGCGGGCAAGGACGCCGGCGCCGAGATCAAGCTGGTCGACTACGTCCGCTTCCAGCTGGGCGAGGGGATCGAGCGCGAGGCGTCGGACTTCGCCGCCGAGGTCGCCGCCGCTTCCGGCGTGCCGCAGAAGCCAGCCCGAGCCGACCGCGGCGAGCCGTCACGGCGAACACGGAAGGGGCGTCGGCGCGAGCCGGCGCCCTTTCGTCGTTGCCGCGGCCTGTCATCGAACCTTCTTCGACCCGTCACGCCCGAGTCCGCGAACCGCAACCCGCCGCCGCAAACCGCTTCCATAACGCCCTCCGTCTCGGCCGCCCGGCCGCTCGGGGAAACAGCATGAAGCAGTGATCGCGCCGTCGCTGGACGGCTACTGGGACGGCGAGGTCGACACCAATCCGTCGACCGGCCCCAGCCTGAACGAGCTGGTGGCGCAGCGCTATTCGCGCCGCCAGACGCTGTTCGGCGGGCTCGGCGCGATGACAACCGCGGTGTTCGGCGCGGCGTTGCTCGCGGGCTGCGACGACGGCGACGATCGCCGCGCTGTGACGGTGGAAGCGGGCAGCAGCGGCGCGACCAGCAGCGGCCGCACCGTCACGCTGACCGGCACCGTCACCGGCGGCACCGGCAGCAATTCCGGCTTCACCCAGACCGGCGCCCCCGCCGTCACCCTCACCAGCGACGCGAGCGGCAAGCGCGACCTTCGTCGCGCCGGCGGTGGCGACCACCCAGACGCTCACCTTCGAGTTCCGCTCGACCAGCAGCGACGGCATCACCTCGCTCACCACCACCAGCGTCTCGGTCGCGCCCGCGACGCTCGGCTTCACCGCGCAGCCGCGCAGCCTGGCCGACGTCGTCGCCGTGCCCGCCGGCTACACGGTGACCGTGCTCTACCGCCTCGGCGATCCCAACAACGGCGGGCGTCGCCGCCTACGCCAACGACGGCAGCGACGTGAACTTCGCCGCCCGCGCCGGCGACCACCACGACGGCATGAGCTACTTCGGCCTGGCCGCCGCCGGCGCCGCGCCCGACGCCGCCAACAGCAGCCGCGGGCTGCTGGTGATGAACCACGAGAACATCACCCAGCAGTACCTGCACCGGCGGCGCCACGCGTCGGCGGCGTGCGCACGGTGGTGAGCGAGGTCATCAAGGAGTGGAGGCGCACGGCGTCAGCGTGGTCGAGGTGACCCGCGGCAGCGCGGCTGGAGCTACGTGCCGAACGGCGGCTCAACCGCCGCATCACGCCCTTCACCGCCATGGCGATCAACGGCCCGGTGCGCGGCTCGGCGCTGCTGCGCACCGCCTTCTCGCCGACCGGCGTCGCCGGGCGCGGCACCATCAACAACTGCGCCAACGGCTACATGCCGTGGAACACCTATCTCACCTGCGAGGAGAATTGGGCGGGGTACTTCCGGCGCGAGGCCGGCGACAACGCCCGCCGCACCGCCGCGCTGGGCGGGCGCGCGGTCACCGCCTTCACCCGCTACGGCCTCAACACCGGCGCGGCGGCTGCGCGCCGGCAGCTACGCCTGGGCCACGGCGGCGACGCAGGACGAGCGGCTCGCCAAGTTCAACGCCAGCACCATCGCCGCGCTCGCCGCCGACGGCAGCGCCGACTTCCGCAACGAGCCCAACCAGTTCGGATGGGTGGTGGAGGTCGACCCGTTCGACGCCGCCGCCGTGCCGCGCAAGCGCACCGCGCTCGGCCGCATGAACCACGAGGGCTGCTGGATCGGCCGCACCGTCGCGGGCGTGCGCCCCGCCTTCTACATGGGCGACGACGCGCAGAACGAGTATATCTACAAGTTCGTGTCGTCCGCCCCGTGGTCGGCGGCGGACGCCCCGCGGCAACCGGCTCGCGATCGGTGACAAGTATCTCGACAGCGGCACGCTCTACGTCGCGCGATTCAACGCCGACGCTCGGGCGTGTGGCTGCCGCTGGTGTTCGGGCAGGGCGCTGACGCCGACCGGCAACGCCGGCTACGCCTTCCGCTTCGACCAGGCCGACGTCCTCACAACGCCCGCCTCGCCGGCGATGCGCTGGGCGCGACGCGGATGGACCGGCCGGAATGGACAGCGGTCAACCCGGCGACGGGCGAGATGTACTGCACGCTGACCAACAACTCGTCGCGCACGCCCGCCAACACCGACGCCGCCAACCCGCGCGCCTACGTCGATCCCAAGCTGCCGCAGGGCGACACGGTCAACGCCGATCCGCCGACCTCCAGCCAGGCGACCCGCGGCAACGTCAACGGTCACGTCATCCGCCTGCGCGAGGCGGGCGACACGTCGGAGGCGACGCGCTTCACCTGGGACATCTACGCCTTCGGGAGCGGCGCGGATCTCGACACGCAGAACGTCAACCTGTCGGGCCTGGACGCCACCAACGACTTCTCGTCGCCCGACGGCCTGTGGTTCGGCCTGCCGAGCAACGCGTCGGGGCAGGTCACCCCGGTGATGTGGATTCAGACCGACGACGGCGCCTACACCGACGTGACCAATTGCATGATGCTGGCCGCGATCCCCGGCACCGTGGGCGACGGCGGCACGCGCGTGGTGAACAACACGCTGACCACCGCGGCCGGCACCACCACCACCGGCACCACGCAGACCCGCGTCGGCGCGGCCCGGCACCGCGCTCAAGCGCTTCCTGGTGGGGCCGAAGGAGTGCGAGATCACCGGCATCGACTCGACGCCGGACGGCCGCGCGCTGTTCGTCAACATCCAGCACCCCGGTGAGAACGGCTCCCCCAGCGCCATCACCAGCAACTGGCCGCAGAACCAGGCGACCGGCACCGGCACCGGCCGCCCCGCTCCGGCGACGATCGTCATCACCAAGAGCGACGGTGGCGTCGTCGGCCTGTAATCCTCCGGCACCGTCGTGGGCGCCCGTCGGCGCTCACGACGGTTATCCGCCATGCACCGTCCCTAAGGTCCGCCGCCGCGCCCCCGACCGGACCGCATGACCTCCCCGCTACAAGCGCATCCTCCTGAAGCTCTCGGGCGAGGTCCTCATGGGTGAGGGCGGTCTCGCAATCGATCCGGCTGTGACCGGGCGCGTCGCCCAGGAGATCGCCGACGTGAAGGCCGAAGGCTACGAGCTTTGCATCGTGGTCGGCGGCGGCAACATCTTCCGCGGCCTCTCCGCCGCCGCCAAGGGCTTCGAGCGCGCCACCGCCGATTACATGGGGATGCTGGCAACTGTCATGAACGCGCTCGCGGTGCAGAACGCGCTCGAGCAGATCGGGGTCGATACTCGCGTGCAGTCGGCGATCCCGATGGCGGCGGTGTGCGAGCCCTTCATCCGCCGCCGCGCCGAGCGCCACCTGGAGAAGGGGGCGCGTGGTGATCTTCGCCGCCGGCGTCGGCTCGCCCTTCTTCACCACCGACAGCGGCGCGGCGCTGCGCGCCGCCGAGATGAAGTGCGACGCCCTGTTCAAGGGCACCAGCGTCGACGGCGTGTACGACGCCGATCCCAAGCAGGTGCCGACCGCCCGCCGCTACGCCACCATCGCCTATTCCGAGGTGCTCTCGCGCAACCTGAAGCGTGATGGACGCGAGCGCGGTGGCGCTGTGCCGCGACAACGACATTCCGATCGTCGTCTTCAACATCCGCGAGCACGGCAATTTCGCCGCCGTGCTCGCCGGAGGGGAACGTCGACGGTCGTACAGAACGAGACGGAGAAGACCGATGCCCGCGTATGACAAGGCCGACCTGGAGCGCCGCATGGCGGGCGCGGTGGACTCGCTGAAGGGCGATCTCGGCGGGCTGCGCACCGGGCGCGCGTCGACGTGTCGCTGCTCGATCCGGTGACGGTGGAGGTCTACGGCGCTCGAACATGCCGCTGAACCAGGTCGCGACCGTCTCCGCGCCCGAGCCGCGGATGCTGTCGGTGCAGGTGTGGGACAAGTCCAACGTCGGACCCGTCGAGAAGGCGATCCGCTCCGCCGGGCTCGGGCTCAACCCGATCAACGACGGCAGACGCTGCGCCTGCCGATCCCGGACCTGACCGAGGAGCGCGCAAGGAGCTGGCCAAGCTCGCCGGCAATACGCCGAAAAGGCCAAGATCGCGGTGCGCAACGTGCGCCGCGACGGCATGGACAACCTCAAGACCGACGAGAAGAAGGGCGTCTTCGGCGAGGACGAGCGCAAGCGCCACGAGACCGAGGTGCAGAAGCTGACCGACGCCACCATCGCCGACATCGACGCCGCGGCGCCAAGGAAAAGGAAATCCTCGGCAAGTGAGTGGTCGCGCCTCCCCTTCAGGGGAGGGGTTGGGGGCGGGGTGAGACTTTCGCCCGCCCCGGCGCGCAACCTCTCCCTGAAGGGGCGGGGCTTCGACGCCGGGGCGATCCGCGCCACGTCGCCATCATCATGGACGGCAACGGCCGCTGGGCGAAGCAGCGCCACCTGCCGCGCTCGCCGGGCACAAGGCGGGCGTGGAGGCGGTGCGCGCGTCACCCGCGCCGCGCGCGGCGCTCGGCATCGAGGCGCTGACGCTCTACGCCTTCTCCAGCGAGAACTGGCGCCGCCCGGAGGAGGAGGTCGGCGACCTGATGGGGCTGCTGCGCTTCTTCATCCGCTCCGATCTCGCCGAGCTGGTGCGCGAGAACGTGCGGCTGCGCGATCGGCGACTATCGCCGCTTCCCGCCGACGTGGTGGCGCTGATCGACGACGCGATCGATCGCGCACCGCGGGCAACACCGGCCCGATCCTCGCCATCGCGCTCAACTACGGGCGCGCAGGCCGAAGCTCGCCGCCGCCGCCCGGCGCGCGCGCGCCGAGCGCGCTGCCGCCCGAGCGATCGACGAGGCCGCGATCGAGGCCGAGCTGGAGACGCGCGAGCTGCCGCCGCTCGACCTCTCATCCGCACGTCGGGCGAGCAGCGGCTGTCCAATTTCCTGCTGTGGCAGGCGGCCTACGCCGAGCTGCTGTTCGTCGACACGCTGTGGCCCGATTTCGGGCGACCGAGGCGTTCACCGCCGACGCGGTCGCCGCCTTCGGCCAGCGCCAGCGGCGCTTCGGCGGCCTGTGACCCGACCCGCGCCGCCGCGCGCACCCCGACGCGCGCTTCCGCACCCCGTCCAACCTGCGGCTGCGCATGATGGCGAGCGTCGCCATGATCCTCGTCGCGGTCGCTGGCGCTGTGGGCCGGCGGGCTGTGGTTCTGGCTGCTCGCCAGCGTCATCGCGCTGTTGATGATGGCGGAGTGGGCGCGGCTTCACGTGCGCCACGCCGCGCGCAGAAGCGGCTGGCGCAGTATGCGCTGTCGGTGCCGCTCGCGATCATGGCGCCGCTCGCCGCCGGGCGCGACCCTTCGCGCTGGGGCTGCTGGTCGGGCGCGCCTTCTTCGTGGTGATCGTCACGCGCCAGCGCGGCTCGCGCTCGGCACGCTCTACTGCGGGCTGCCGGTGCTCGCGCTGGTGCTGATCCGCCGCGCAGGAGGAGGGGATCGTCTGGACGCTCTGGGCGATGGGCTGGTGTGGGCGACCGACATCGGCGCCTTCTTCGCCGGGCGCGCGATCGGCGGCCCAAGCTCGCGCCGCGGCTCTAAGCCCAACAAGACCTGGGCCGGGCTGATCGGCGGCGTGTCGCGGCGAGCGCGGTCGGCGCGCTGCTCCACGCTCGGGCGAGGGGCTGCCGTGGCGCATGACGCTGGCGACGCCGTTCCTCGCCGTGCTGGCGCAGGGCGGCGACCTGTACGAGAGCTGGCTCAAGCGCCGCGCCGGGCGTCAAGGATTCGGGCTCCATCCTGCCCGGCCACGGCGGCGTGCTCGACCGGCTCGACGGCTCGTGCCGGTGGCGCCGGTCGCCGCCTTCCTCGTCGTCCTGCCGCACTTCTACCCGTGAAGAGCGTCACCATCCTCGGCGCGACCGGCTCGGTCGGCACCTCGACGCTCGACCTGGTCGAGCGCGCGCCGAGCGGTTCGCGTCGTCGCGCTCACCGCCAATTGCGACGTCGCGGCTCGCCGCCGCCGCCGCCGCACCGCGCCGCGCTGCGCCGTGGTCGCCGACGAGGCGTGCCTGCCGGCGCTGCGCGACGCGCTCGCCGGCACGGCATCGAGGCCGCCGGCGGGCCGCGGCGGTCGCGCGGCCGCGCGCTGGGCGCCGACGTCTGGGTCGATGGGCGCGATCGTCGGCTCCGCCGGGCTCGCCGGTGATGGCGGCGATCGAGCAGGGCGGCACGATCGCGCTCGCCAACAAGGAGTCGCTGGTCTCCGCCGGCGACGTCATGAGGCGCGGTCGCCGCCACGGCGCGACGCTGCTGCCGGTCGACAGCGAGCACAGCGCGATCTTCCAGTGCCTCGACGCGCGCCAGCGCCAGCCAGCGTCGCGCCGCATCGTCCTGACCGCCAGCGGCGGCCCGTTCCGCGACGCACCCTCGACGAGATGCGCGACGGTCACCCGGCGCAGGCGGTCGCGCACCCGAACTGGTCGATGGGCGCCAAGATCAGCGTCGATCTGGCGACCATGATGAACAAGGGGCTGGAGCTGATCGAGGCCTTTCACCTCTTCCCGTCGGCCGAGCAGATCGAGATCGTGGTGGTCCACCGCCAGTCGGTGATCCACTCCATGGTCGAGTATGTCGACGGCTCGACGCTGGCGCAGCTCGGCACGCCCGACATGCGCACGCCGATCGCGGTCGCGCTCGCCTGGCCCGACCGGATGGCGACGCCGATGGCGAGCGGCTCGACCTCGTCCGCACCGGCCGGCTCGACTTCGAGGCGCCCGATCCGGTCCGCTTCCCGCGCTGCGCCTGGCGCGCGAGGCGCGCTCGCGGGGGCGCGGCCGGCGTGCTCAACGCCGCCAACGAGGTCGCGGTCGCGGCCTTCCTCGACGCGCCGGATCGGCTTCCTCGAAATCGCCGCAATCGTCGCCGATACGCTGACCGCTACGCCCGCCGGCGCCCGGCGACGCTCGACGCGGTGCTCGCGATCGACGCCGAGGCGCGGGCGCTGGGCAGGAGAGCGTGTGAAGGTTCGCGTGCTTGATCCAGGCCCGGTATCGCGCTGACCCTGCTGGCCTTCGTCGCTGGTGATCGGCCCGCTCGTGTTCGTCCACGAGCTGGGCCATTATCTCGTCGGCCGCTGGTTCGGGTGAAGGCGGAGGCGTTCTCGATCGGCTTCGGGCGCGAGGTCGCCGGCTGGACCGACCGGCGCGGCACGCGCTGGAAGGTCGGCTGGCTCCCGCTCGGCGGCTACGTCCGCTTCGCCGGCGACATGAACCCGGCCTCGCAGCCGTCGGCCGAGTGGCTGGCGCTGCCCGCGGCGGAGCGCAACGCGCACCTTCCAGGCCAAGCCGGTGTGGCAGCGCGCGATCTGATCGTCGCCGCGGGGCCCGGCGGTGAACTTTCGTCGCGATCCCATCCTCACGGCTTTCGCGCCGCCTACGGCGATGCGCGCACGCCGCGACGGTGGCGGCAGGTCGCGCCGAACAGCGCCGCCGCGCAGGCCGGCCTGCGGCCGGGCGACCGATCACCGCGCTCGACGGGCGCGGTCAGACCTTCGACGACATCGTCGGCTTCGTCCGCATCCGCCCCGGCGAGCGCGTCCGTCGACGATCAGCGCGCGACGGCGCGCGCGGTCCACCGCGGCGACGATCGGCGCGACCGAGGCGCGACCGCTTCGGCAACCGCTTCCGCGGTCGGGGCAGCTCGGCGTCGTCTCGGCCCGGCCCGTGATCGTGCCGGTGTCGCTGCTGGAGGCGCCCGGCGTCGCTGCGCCGCACCGGCGAGCTGCTGCGTTTCATGGTCGACACGCTCGGCCAGATCGTCACTGGACGGCGGTCGGTGAAGGAACTGTCCGGCCCGGTCGGCATGGCGAAGGTCGTCGGGCAGCAGTTCTCGCTGGGCCTGCCGACTTCATCAACCTGGTGGCGCTGGTCTCGATCAATCTGGGGTTCATCAACCTCCTGCCAGTGCCGATGCTCGATGGCGGGCACCTGCTGTTCTACGCGATCGAGGCGGTGCGGCGGAAACCGGTCGGCGCACGATGGAATGGGCGTTTCGCGGGGCTGGCCGCGATCCTCGCGCTGATGTGTCGTGACCTTCAACGATCTGGGCACGGCGGGGGTGTGGAAGAGCCTCGCCGGGTTGATCGGCTGATGACAAAACGGGCAGGGCGGCGGCGCGCAGGGGTGCGGTTTGGTTTCGGGGTGGGATTGGTGACGGCATTGAACGGTTTCGACGCGTACCGCGGGCGGCGGCGATGCGCGCTGCTCGGCGGCGGCACGGTGCTGGCCGGGCTGCCGTCGCCGCCGCGGCGCAGACCGCGCGCGCCGCGCCGCCGGCGCGCGCACGCCGGCCCCGGCGCGCAGCCCGCGCCGGCTCGGCGGCCCAGCGCGCCGGCGTCATCGATCGCTGCTGCGGTCGAGGGCTCGCAGCGGCTCGAGCCCGAAACCGTGCGGAGCTACACCAAGCTGCGCGTCGGCCAGGCCTATACCAACGAGATCGCCTCGATCAGGCGCTGAAGGACCTGCACGCGTCCGACCTGTTCGCCGACGTACAGATCGCCGGCGTCGAGAGCGGCGACATCGTGCTGCGCGTCCGCGAGAACCCGATCATCAATCGCGTCATCCTGGAAGGCAACAAGCGCCTGAAGGACGACAAGATCACCAAGGAGATCAAGCTCAAGCCGCGGCAGATCTTCACGCGCACCGCGGTGCGCGCCGACGTCGCGCGGATCGTCGAGCTGTATCGCCGCCAGGGCCGCTTCGCCGCGACCGTCAGCCCGCAGATGGTGAGCCTGGACCAGAACCGCGTCGACATCGTGTTCGAGATCACCGAGGGGCCCAAGTCCAAGGTCCGTCAGATCAACATCATCGGCAACGAGGTGTTCGACGACGACAAGCTGCGCGAGCAGATGGCAACCAAGCAGGCGCGCTTCTTCCGCCTGTTCTCGTCGGCGACCTCCTACGATCAGGATCGCCTCGCCTACGATCAGCAGAAGCTGCGCAATTCTACCTGACCGAGGGTTACGCCGATTTCCGCGTCACCTCCGCGCGGTCGCCGAGCTGACGCCCGACAAGCAGGACTTCATCATCACCTACGTGGTCGAGGAGGGGCCAGCGCTACAAAGTTCGGCGACGTGACCGTCGACAGCGACATCCGCGATTTCGACAACGAGGCGCCTCGCCACCTCGCTCGGGATCAAGAAGGGCGACTGGTACAACGCCAAGAAGGTCGAGGACGCGGTCGATCTGATCAGCCAGACGACCGGCCTGTTCGGCTACGCCTTCACCGAGGTGAGCCCGAGTTCAGCGCGACCCGAAGCGCTGACGATGGGGATCAACTTCCACATCGCGCAGGCGCAGCGCACCTACGTCGAGCGGATCGAGGTGACCGGCAACACCAACACGCAGGACAAGGTGATCCGCCGCGAGATCCGCCTGGCGAGGGCGACGCCTTCAACAGCCTTCCAGGTGAAGCGGTCGCAGGATCGCATCAACAGCCTCGGCTATTTCCAGGACAAGTTCGAGATCAAGCAGACGCCGGGCAGCTCGCGCCGACCGCGTGATCCTCGAGGCGAACGTCGAGGAGAAGGCGACCGGCGAGCTCCAGCTGTCGGCCGGCTACTCCAGCCTCGAGCGCTTCATCATCCAGGCGAACATCACGCAGGAGAACTTCCGCGGCAAGGGGCAGAGCTGCGCGCCGGCGTCAACTACTCGACCCAGCTCCAAGTCGGTCGAGCGGGCTTCACCGAGCCCTATCTGTTCGACAAGAACGTCGCGGTCGGCGTCGACGTGTTCCGGCGCGATTTCAACGCGTTCAACTTCGTCAACAATAACCGGCAGACCAACTACAGCCAGGTCTCGACCGGTTTCCAGGTCCGCGCCGGCATCCCGCTGACCGAATATTTGGTCGCTGGCGGGCCGCTACAGCTGTCCTACGACGAGGTCGCTGGCCGACCCTGCTCGTCAACGGCGAGTGCGACGGCTGACCGTCGGCCGCTATCTTTGCGACGCGCTCGGCAACCGCGTGACCTCGTCGATCGGCTACTCGCTGATCTACGACAGCCTCAACAGCAACCTGCGCCCGACCGCGGGGTCGCGCTTCTCGTTCAGCCAGGATTTCGCGGGGCTGGGCGGCGACGTGAAGTACCTGCGCACCCGCGCCGAGGGGCGCCAAGTTCTGGGGCCTCGGCAACAGCGGCTTCATCCTCTCCACGCTGGGCGAGGGCGGCTACATCTTCCGCTGGAGAGCATCGCGGGCCCGGGCGTCGATCCGATCCGCATCATCGATCGCTTCAACCTGGGCGAGCCGCAGTTCCGCGGCTTCGACATCCGCGGCGTGGGGCCGCGCGTCCAGCGCCTGTTCTACGGTCCCGATGCGGACGGACGCGCAGGTGCTCAACACCGAGCGCGATTCCGATCGTCGACGATCCGCTCGGCGGCCGCGCCTACTATCTGGCCCGGGTCGAACTCGAGATCCCGCTCGGGTCGGGCGCGCGCGAGCTCGGGCTGCGGCCGTCGGTCTACGCCAGGTCGGCAGTCTGTTCGGTATCGCGCCGGCCGGAGCCGACCGCGACGTTCCCGACCTTCACCGATCCCAACACCGGCGGTCACGGTCCTGCCGTTGCAACGGCAGATCAACGACGACCAGAACCGGCCGCTCTTCCTCAACGCCTTCACCGATCCGCTGGTACGCTCATTCGCGTCAGACGATCTGCGCGGTCGGCTATTCGCGCCGACGTGGCACCTGCCTCGGCACCGCCGAACGCGCCATTCACCGAACTCGATCCCGCCCTTCGTGGAGCGTTTCCTCGGCAATTCGCCCAAGCCGCGCGTCACGGTCGGCATCGGCGTAAACTGGAACTCGCCGTTTCGGGCCGCTGCGCATCGATGTCGCCAAGGCGCTGGTCAAGCAGAAGGGCGACGACGACAAGCTCATCACCTTCAACGTAGGGACGCGTTCTGATGACCAAGTATCTCCTGGCGGCGCTCGCCGTCACCGCCATCGCCACCCCGCGCTGGCGCAGCAGATCCCCGACGCGAAGATCGCCGTCGTGGATTCGAGCGCCTGTTCGGCGAATGCACCGCGTGCAAGGCGGCCAACACCCAGCTGCAGCGCAGCGCACCCAGCTCCAGACCCAGGCGCAGTCGCTCGGCACGCCGCTGCAGACCGAGGCGAGTCGCTGCAGACCGCGGTGACCGCCGCCAAGGGCAACCCCGACGCCGCGCTCCAGACCCGCATCCGCGCGTTCGAGACCAAGCAGCAGGCGGCGCAGCAGCGCAGATCCAGCGCCAGCAGCAGACCTTCGAGCGCAACGTCGCCTACGCCGCCAGCAGATCGGCCAGGCGTCGGCGATCATCCAGCGGTCGCCGCAGCAGCGCGGCGCGACGCGTGCGCGATCGAAAGGGCAACACCTTCTACGCCGCGCCAGAACGTCGACATCACCGACGCGGTGCTGGCGCAGCTCAACACCCAGCTGCCCAGCGTCAGCACCACCGCCCGGCGCAGGGGCGCGGCGCGACCGCGGCGGCCCGCGCCGGCCGCGACCGCGACGCCGGCCACGTCGCCCGGCAGCCGTCCGGCCGGTGAGCGAAGCAGGCCGGGAGCGTCGACCGGCCCGCTCGATATCGGGCGGGTGATGGCGGCGCTCCCGCACCGCTACCCCATGCTGCTGGTCGACCGCGTCGAGGAGCTGATCCCCGACCGGTCGATCGCGCGATCAAGGCGGTGACGATCAACGAGGGCTTCTTCCAGGGCATTTCCCCGGCCGCCCGATCATGCCCGGCGTCCTCATCGTCGAGGCGCTGGCGCAGGCGGCGGGCATCCTCGCGGTGGAGAGCCTCGGGCTCGCCGGTTCGGGCAAGCTCGTCTATTTCATGGCGATCGACGGCGCGAAGTTCCGGAAGCCGGTCGAACCCGGCGTGCTGCTGCGCCTCGACGTCGAGTTCGTGCAGAAGCGCAGCAGCGTCTGCAAGTTCGCAGGCGTTGCGAAGATCGACGGGCAAGTCGCGGCAGAAGCCCTTTACCGCGATGATCGCCGATCCGCCAAGGCCGCTGAGGCGCAACTTTGACAACTTGCCTTTGCGCGGCGCTCGCTAGGCGCGCGGCTTCCTTCCGGCTGGTCGGAAACCAGCCATCCGGAGATCGACGTGAAGGCCGATACCCACCCCGACTATCACATGATCAAGGTGCAGATGACCGACGGCACCGTGTACGAGACCCGCTCCACCTGGGGCAAGGAAGGCGACACGATGACGCTGGAGATCGATCCGCTGGCGCATCCGGCGTGGACCGGCGGCAAGGGCCAGATGCTCGACGCCGGTGGCCAGGTCGCGCGCTTCAACAAGCGCTTCGGCGGCGGGCTGACGCTGCGCAAGTGACGAGATGTCGGGCGTGCTGGTCGTCACCGACGGGCGGCACGATCGACAAGCTCTATTTCGACGCGTTGAGCGAGTATCAGGTCGGCGACAGCGTCGTCGACCGGCTGCTCCGCGTTGCGCGCGTGGCGCTGCCCTATCGGGTGGTCGAGCTGATGCGCAAGGACAGCCTGAGCTGACCGACGACGACCGCGCCGCCATCGCGCGCGGTGACCATCGCGGCCGCGCCGGAGACGCGCGTGGTCATCACCCACGGCACCGACACGATGACCGACACGGCGCAGGCGCTGGCGCGAAGTCGTCCGGACAAGACGATCGTCCTCGTCGGCGCACTCGCGCCGGCGCGCTTCACTGACAGCGACGCCAGCTTCAACCTCGGCATGGCCTTCGCCGCCGCCCAGGTCGCCGCGCCCGGCGTATGGATCGCGATGAACGGCACCGTCTTCCCCGGCGACCGCGTGCGCAAGGATCGCGAGCGCAACAGCTTCGTCACCGCCTGATCCGCTGGCGGAGCGGGTGGGATCTGAACCCACGGTGAGCGTGAACCCACGGCGGTTTTCAAGACCGCTGCCTTAAACCACTCGGCCACCCTTCCGCGCGGGCGTCTCCATGCCGCAGCGGCGCGCCGCTTGTGCAAGCGGCGCGACGACGGATGGTTCGGCGCGGGGTCGGGCTGTGGCACACCGTCCCGCATGGGGCGGGGAAAGATGGGCGCTTCGTGGCGGCTGGCGCTGGCGCTCATGCTGGCGGCGCTGCTCCGCCGCGCAGGACGAGGCGGGCTTCCAGTCCTACCTGGTCCAGCTGCGGCGCCGAGGCGCTGGCCGCAGGGGTCAGCCAGCGCACCGCCGACGCAGTGTTCCCGACGCTGACCTTCAATACTCGCGTGGTCGAACTCGACCGGCAGCAGCCCGGCGCCGCCAGCCCGGCGCGCCCGGTCTCCGATGTTCGCGCCCTATCGCGCCACCCACGTCGATGCGGCCGGCATCAACCGCGGCCGCACGACCTATCAGCAGCAGCGGGCGCCTGCCTCGATCGAGGACGAGACCGGCGTGCCCGAGATCGATCATGGTCGCGATCTGGGGGCACGAGACCAACTACGGCAGCTACACCGGCAACTTCGACCTGCTGCGCAGCCTCGCCAGCCTCGCCTACGACGGGACGTCGCCGGCCGCTGTTCTCGGGCGAGTTCATCGCCGCGCTCAAGATGATCGACCGCGGCGTGACGCGCGAGCGGCTGAAGGGCAGCTGGGCGGCGCGACCGGCAATCCGCAGTTCCTGCCGACCGTCTACCTGCGCTCGCCCGCGACGGCGACGGCGACGGCCGCGCCGACATCTGGAACAGCCCCGCCGACACGCTCGCCTCGATCGGCAACTACTTCGTCAACGCCGGCTGGCGCGCCGGGCAGCCGTGGGGCGTCGCCGTGTCACCGTGCCGGCCGGCTTCGACCGCGCGCGATGCGCAACCGCCTCGTCTCGCCGCGCTGCCCGCGCGTGTTCGAGCGGCACTCGGGCTGGCGCACGATGGCGGAGTGGCGCGCCGCCGGCATCGTGCCGCAGGGCGCGGCGCTCAGCGACAACACCTGGCCACGCTGCTCGAGCCCGACGGGCGAGGGGCGCACCGCCTACCTGCTGACCGGCAACTATCGCGTCATCCTCGACTATAATTGCTCCAATTTCTACGCGCTCGGTCGGGCTGCTCGCCGATGAAGTGGCGGTCGCGAGCTGAGGCGCTGGCGCATCGCCGGCGCGGCGGTGGGCGCGTCGTCGCGCGCGAGGTTGGCCGTCGCAGGCCCGCGTGGCGCGCCGCCCCGACCGCTTCGAGCGGTCGGCTACGCCAGCTGGTACGGCGAGGAGCTGGAGGGCGCCGCACCGCGTCCGGCATGCGTTCGATCCGGCGGCGATGACCGCGGCGCACCGCACGCTGCCGCTCGGCGGTGGCCGAGGTGACCGCGCTCGACAGCGGCGCGCGTGCTGGTGATGATCAACGACCGCGGCCCCGGCGCGCCGCGACCGCGAGATCGACCTGTCGCGCGGCGCCGCGGCGCTGGGCGATCGAGCACACCGCGCTCGCCCGCGGTCCGCGTCCGAAATGGTGCTGCCCGACCGCGCTCGACAGCGACCGCGCTCGTCGCCAGGGCCTGCGCCCGCCGCTCCGCGCGCCGGTGGATATCGCGCGCCGGCAGCGTTGCGCCCTGCGACCTCGCAGCGGCTGCCCGGCGCGCCGCCTGACGCCCGTGAGCGCCGTCCGCCGCCGCCCGTCGTCGAGCGCGAACGGGCGGTATCGCTCGCAGGTCTTTTCCAGCGCCCAGGCGCGCCTGCGCCGCCGCGCTGGCGCGAGCCTCAGCGCGCCGCGGTCGCCAACGGGCGGTTGGCGGTGACGACCGGGCCCTTCACCAGCGTCAAGGCTGCTGGGCGCGCGCGCGTGACGCGGTGGCGCCGCGCGCGGTTATGGCGATGCCCTCATCGTCGCCGACGATTGACACACCGCCCAGGGTTTGCGCGATCGCCATGTCCAGATCAGTCCTCGCCGCCGCCGCTCCCGTCCTCGCGCTCGGCATCGCCGCCCCACGATCGCTGCCGCCCCACCTTCGACACGCCCGCACCGGTCGCCTTCATGGAGGACCTGTCGTCCGGCGCGGTGCTGTTCGCCAAGGACGCCGACCGCCGGATGCCGCCGGCGTCGATGGCGAAGATGATGACGGTCTACGTCGCCTTCGACCTCAAGAAGCGCGGCGACCTGAAGCTCGACCAGGAGTTCGAGGTGCGCCCCGGAGATGGCGCCGCTGGCACGGCCCGCAGGCCGGCTCGACCATGTTCCTGTCGGTCGGCGAGAAGGTGAGCGTCGCCAACCTGCTCTACGGCATCGTCGTCCTGTCCGGCAACGACGCCTGCGTCGTGCTGGCGGAGGGGATTTCGGTACCGAGCAGTCGTTCACCGATCGCATGAACCAGGCGCGAAGAAGCTGGGCCTGACCAACAGCCACTTCGGCACGTCAACGGCTGGCCCGACAACGGGGTGACCTACACGTCACCGCGAAGGACCTCACCAACCTCGCCGCCGCGACGATCGCGACCATCCCAAGCTCTACAAGCAATTCTACTCCCGCCGCGATTTCACCTGGGGAAGACGCTGGGCTCGGCGTGACATCACCCAGGCGAACCGCGATCCGCTGCTGGGCCGCGTCGCCGGCGCGGATGGGCTCAAGACCGGGCATACCGAGGAGGCGGGCTACGGCTTCACCGGCTCGGCCGAGCAGAACGGGCGCCGGCTGGTGATGGTGCTCGCCGGCTCACCAGCTTCAACCAGCGCATCCAGGAATCGGTGCGCTTCATGGACTGGGGCTTCCGCGCCTGGCAGGCCAAGCCGATCGTGAAGCAGGGCCGCAAGGTCGCCGACGCGCAGGTGCAGCTCGGCGACGCATCGACCGTGGCGCTGGTCGCGCCGACCGACCTCACGGTGACGCTGCCCTCGGGCGCGGTGCCGGCGATGTCGGCGCGTCGTCTACCGACGGGCCCAGTCAAGGCGCCGTTCAAGGCGGGCAGCATATCGCCGACCTCGTCGTCACTTCGCCCGGCCTGCCGCGCAGACGCTGCCGCTGGTCGCCGAGACCGACGTGGGCGAGGCCGGTTTCTTCCGGCGCGCCTGGGCGGGCTGACCGGGCTGTTCCGGATGACGCCGGCCGCTTCATCTCGCTGGAAGGCGGCGAGGGGCGGGCAAGTCGACGCAGGCGCGCGCGCTGGCCGCGGCGCTGGCGAGCGCGGCGTCCACGCGATCGTCACGCGCGAGCCGGGTGGCAGCGAAGGGCCGAGGCGATCCGCGCGCCTGCTGATCCTCGGCGACAGCGGCGCTGGAGCCCGCATACCGAGGCGCTGCTGTTCGCGGCGGCGCGCGCCGATCATGTCGAAAAGACGATCCGCCCGCGCTCGGCGCGGGCCAGTGGGTGATCGCCGACCGCTACGTCGATTCGACCCGCGCCTATCAGGGCGTCGCCGGCGGGATCGACGACGCCGCGATCCTGGCGCTGCACGGCTTCGGCAGCCGCGGGCTGCTGCCCGATCGCACCTTCGTGCTGCGCGCTGCCGCCGGGGCGGGCCCGCGCGCCACGCCCGCGACGGCGACGCGGCGGATCGCTTCGCCGCGGCGTGGGGCCGATTTCCACGCCGCGGTCGACGCCGCCTTCGCCGGACTTCGCGGAGCGTGAGCCCGCGCTTCCGAACGATCGACGCCGTCCGCGGCGCCGAGACGTGACCGCGGCCTGCTCGCCGCTCGCCGACCTGCTGCCGTGACGACGCTCATCGGCAATGACGCCGCCCGCGCTGCCTTCGCCGCGGCTCGACTGGCCATCTGCATCACGCGTGGCTGCTGGCCGGACCGCGGTGTCGGCAAGGGCACCTTCGCGCAGGCCGCCGCGGCTGCGGCTGCTGGCCGAGGCGGCGACCGGCGCTGTCGCGCGATGACGAGGTGCCGGCCGGCCATCCCGACCGCCGCGCTGGTGCGCCGGGCTCGCACCCGACCTGCGCATCCTGGAGCGCTTGCCGAAGGACAAGAAGCCGGACGATCTCGGAAGCATCACGGTCGATCAGGTGCGCGGCCTCATCCCGATGTTCGCCACCACGCCGTCGCTCTCGCCGCGGCGCGTGGTGGTGATCGATGCCGCCGACGCGACGCGATCGCGCGCTTCCACCGGCTCGACGGCTACGACGTGCTGTTCACGACCGGCACCGACGAGCACGGCCTCAAGATCCAGCAGACCGCGACCCGGGCCGGCACCAGCCCGCGCGCCTTCGTCGACGACATGGCCGCGCGCTTCAAGGCGATGGCCGACGCGCTGCACTGCGACTACGACCGCTTCATCCGCACCACCGAGCCCGCCCATTACGAGGCCGCCCAGGCGATCTGGAAGCGGATGGAGGCGAACGGGGACATCTATCTCGGCAAGCACGCCGGCTGGTACTCGGTGCGCGACGAGGCCTATTACGACGAGGCCGAAACGGTGCTTGCGCCCGACGGCACCCGCCGCTCGATGAAGACCGACACGCCGGTCGAGTGGATGGAGGAGGAGAACGTCCTCTTCCGCCTCTCCGCCTATCAGGAGAAGCTGCTGAAGCTCTACGCCGAGCAGCCGGATTTCCTGGGCCCGGAGACGCGCATGAACGAGGTCGCGAGCTTCGTGCGCTCGGGCCTCAACGACCTCTCGGTCAGCCGCACCACCTTCGATTGGGGCGTGCCGGTGCCCGATCATCCGGGCCACGTGATGTACGTCTGGGTCGACGCGCTGACGAACTACCTCACCGTCACCGGTTTCCCGAACGAAGCCGACGCTCGGGAAAAATTCTGGCCGATGGACCTGCACGTCATCGGCAAGGACATCGTGCGCTTCCACGCGGTCTACTGGCCGGCCTTCCTGATGTCGGCGGGTCTGCCGCTGCCCAAGCGCGTGTTCGGCCACGGCTTCTTCCTGAGCCGGGGCGAGAAGATGTCGAAGTCGCTGGGCAACGTGATCGACCCGATGGACCTCGTGGCGAGCTTCGGCGTCGATCCCGTGCGCTACTTCCTGCTGCGCGAGGCGCCCTTCGGCGCGGACGGCAACTACGACCACGACGCGATCATCACCCGGATCAACGCGGATCTGGCCAACGACATCGGCAACCTCGCCCAGCGCTCGCTCTCGATGATCGCCAAGAATTGCGAGGGCAGGGTGCCCGAGCCGGGTGCGCTCACGCAGGCCGATACGGCGCTGCTGTCAGCCGCCGCCGCGCTGCCGGACAAGGCGAGGGGGCTGATGAAGGATCTCGCGATCCACCAGATCCTCAACGAGATCTGGGCGGTGGTCGCCGAGGCGAACCGCTACTTCGCGGGCGAGGAGCCGTGGAAGCTCAAGAAGACCGATCCGGCGCGGATGAACACCGTGCTCTACGTGACGGCGGAGACGCTGCGCCGGGTCGGGCTGATGATCCAGCCCTTCGTGCCGACGGCCGGCGGCGCTGCTCGACCTGCTCGCGGTGCCGGTGCCCGCGCGCACGTTCGCGCATGCGAGGGCGGGCGCAGGCCTTGCGGGCCGGCCCGCAGCGTCTTGCCGCGCCGAGCCGGTCTTCCCGCGCTTCGAGAACCTGCCCGACTGCCTGCGCGACCGCCCGACGCCGCCCGATGCTGCTGGTCGACAGCCACTGCCATCTCGACTTCCCCGACTTTGCGCAGGACGTGCCCGGCGTGATCGCGCGCGCGCAAGCGGCGGGCGTCACCCGGATGCTCACCATCGCGACGCGGGTCGCCAAGGGCCGACGGACTACGCCGCGCTCGCCGAGGCGCACCCCAGGTGTGGTGCACGGTCGGCACGCATCCCCACGGCGCAGCCGAGGAGCCGGACGTGCCCGCCGAAAAAATCGCCGAGCTGACGCGCCACCCGCGCTGCATCGGCATCGGCGAGGCCGGGCTCGACTACCATTACGCGGATGCCGCGCCGGCCGAGGTGCAGGAGCGGGTTCCGCGCCCATATCGAGGCGGCGCGCGCCACCGGCCTGCCGCTCGTCATCCACGCGCGCGACGCCGACGCGCATATGGAAGGTGCTCGTCGACGAGACCGGCCGGCCGTTCGCTGGGCGATCCTGCACTGCTTCGTCGGGCGGCGACCGGCTGGCGCAGGTCGGCGTCGAGCTGGGCTGACGTCTCGTTCTCCGGCATCGTCGTTTGTCGCCGCGTTCCTGCCGCGCGGGGAGAAAAGATCTGCTCGTCGAGACCGACGCGCCATCGACTCTTCAACAAGACGCGGGCGTGAACGCGCGCATTCTCGGTTCCGGCACGTCGTCGGGCGTGCCACGCATCGGGAACGACTGGGGCGACTGCGACCCGCCGAGCCGCGCAATCGCGCACCCGCGCCTCGCTGCTGGTGAGTGACGGTGCGACACCGCGTGCTGGTCGACACCAGCCCTGACATGCGCGAGCAGTTGGCTCGCGGCCGATGTGGCGACGGTCGACGCGGTGATCTGACCATCGACCATGCGACCATGTGTTCGGCATCGATGACCTGCGGCAGGTGTATCACGCGCGCGGCCGCCCCGTCGTCGGCTACGCCCGGCCCGCGACGCTGGAGCGGCTGCGCAGCCGCTTCGGCTATGTGTTCGACGGGTTCGGCGAGTATCCGCCGACGGTCGAGCTGCATCCGCTGCCCGATCGGCTGCGGGTCGGCACGATCGAGATCGCGGTCACCGACCAGCCGCACGCGAGCATCACGTCGGCCGGCCTGCGTTTCGAGAGCGACCGCGGTGTCATCGGTTATGCCACCGATTTCAACGAGATGACGCGAAATGGCCACGCTGTACGAGGGGCTGGACGTGTGGATCGTCGATGCGCTGCGACGCCGGCCGCATCCTCGCATCCCCATCTGGCGCAGGTGCTGGCCTGGATCGAGCAGCTCAGGCCCGGACGCAGCGCGTTGATCCACATGGACCAGTCGATGGATTACGCTGCCTTGCGCGCGGCGCTGCCCGCCGGGGTGGAGCCGGGCTTCGACGGCATGGAGCTGTCGGTGTGAACGGGCCGTCCGCCGGCGAAGTGATCTTCTACCTGCTGCTGATCCTGCCGCTGTCGGCGCTGCTATCGCGCCGTATCGCCTGGCGATCGGCTCTCAAGTTCGCGCTGGCGTGGGTCGCGATCTTCGTCGTCGGCCTGCTCATCGCCGGGCAGGAGCGAGCGGCTGCGGCCGGCGATCGCGGGTGCGAAACTGCGCTGTTCCGCAGCAACCAGATCGTAACCGGCGAGACGGTGC